>LPNX010800439.1:123178-135300 GCA_001517045.1 Pseudotsuga menziesii | reverse complement strand
GCATTGTGCTTTATTGTGCTCATTTTTCATCTTGTCATCTATGGTTATTTATGGTTAATTTCAAACTCCTAAGCAACTATCTCAATCTAACATCATCATACTATAGTAATTTTCCTTAGTAACTTAATAGGTTCTACCCCCCGATGGCTTCATTAGGAATTGAGCCTAAACGGATGAGTCAAGAACAAGGTGACAGCCTTGACTCGAGACTTTCCCCCAAGGACACACCGAGTGGCTTGAATATTTCTGCCATGTCCCCCCCAAGTGTGTGAAAGGTGGAAACACTGCTAATAATAATGTTCCTCAATCATATATCTCTTCACCCAAGTGTGGGATGAAGTTCCTCCAACATCAAATGGACTAGGCAAGGAGCAAGGAAAATCATGAGTCTCCAAGTGACTCAAGTGAACATCATAGGTGCACCGATGTAGATTTGTATCATCATAATGTAATAAAGTATGCTTCTACAAATGTAAATAATATGGTTCTCTGATCATCTCATCATCAAAAGGACAGATATAAATTACATACTCTTCATGTTGCACTATAAAAGATAAAGCTTTCACCCATACTTCATTAGGATGAATGCTGCAAAATTTGGATGTGTAAGATGTAGGATAAAGAACCAAGTCACCCAAATGATCTGAAAGTGAAAAATTTTCATCATGTGAAGGATCCATAGGGGTAGGATTATGCAACTCCCTTAAAAATGAAAAAATTTCCTCATGGGTTGGTTCCAAGGTGGTAGAATCATACACTTCTCCAAAAAGTGTGTAACCATTTTCAAGAGGTAACTCAAGTTCCTCTTCCACCAAAACAAGTGATTGGATCTCATCAATATCATATTCAAACACATCAAGAACCTATAATTTTCCATGTTTCTCATGATCCCTGATGTCATTAGAATCCTCCAAGCAATCTACCATATGAAAATTTGAAACATAGGAGGAAGAACAAGTATCTTGAAACCTCTCAAGAAGTTGATCATTTTGAATTTGGAGCTTATGAATATCTTCATTATTCTTCAAGTAGGATTCATGTAACCATTCACTAAGCTCAATCACATTTTTTCTATCAAAGAGCAAAGACATGAAATTACCTTTGATTTTGCACATTGCTCTTTGAATCTTCTCCATGTCTTCAGGGAATGATGTCTCCTCCAATGAAGAAACTTTTCAACAAGAATTCGATACCAATGCTTGAGTGTCATGAAGTATGCTAAGGTAGTCTCAAATATTATTTTCATTCATCTTTAAGGACCCTTCAAGAAAATGAGGCTCTTGCAAATGAACCTCCTCATCTTCTTCCTTCTTGCTTGGACCAACGTCATGAAGCTCAAGTGGTGATGGGGAAGTTGATCTTGTTTCTTCTTCAACTACTACAAGGTTTGCATTTTCATGTTTAATGGAATTTTAACTTACATAAACACTTTCAGAAGTTATCTCTATGTCACCAACATAGAGGTGTGAGAACCCATCAGTAGGTACTCCTTCATAGTTCAAGCATCCATCAGTACATTGCTCTTTGTTTCATTTCCAAAGTAGAACATGTCTTGAAATGATCTTAAATATTTTAAATAGAAACTTATTCATACTCATGTGATGTCTCTTCATCTATTTCAGATTCACTTGGGAGTGAATTTCGATCCTCTTCATGTACTAATTCTTCGACTTCACCTATTTCAGAACTAGGTGGTTCATGGGTCTCCTCTTTTTGCTCCTTCAAGCAAGTTGATGCATTTTTCCCCTTGGTTTTCTTAAGATCAATATATTTTCTCCCAAGTTGGATAGCCAAAAATTTGAATACTTTCATAAGATTCATGATCATTTATTCAAATATAGGTTCCATGATTTTTATATGTTCCTCACCATCATATGAGGTTCCCTTTTCATCCCTAGTGATAGTTTTCTCAAAATAAATTGCCTTAACAAAAGAACTTTTGGTTTCAATATATAATGGTGGTACATGAATTATTTTCCTCCTAAATATCAAACCACATTAGGTTCCAATATCATGCTCTGATACCACTGTAATGACCCTTCTTGGAAAAAAATTTAGAATGACCAATATTTCACTTTTTCCCCTATTTCGACCTTTGACTAGTTTTGATGTCTAAGTCTCCAAACTGATCCAAATTCTTCCAAATATTCTAAGAATTTATATTAATGATATTAATACTTTAATTTGATTTTCAGGGATGATTTATGACCCTCCGAATACTTCTACAAACTTGTTTAATATTTTTTCCAAGGTAGGAGTTTTCACTAGCAAATTGGGGTTCCAATTCCCTAGAGGTAGAGGATGAAAATGACTTTCGAAATGTACTCAATACAACTCGAATTTATGAATGAAGGAATGGAAAATATAAAGGAAATAAAAATTAACTCATATGAATCACCATTCAACTTTTAATGTCTTCTATAACTCCCTTAAATCAGATGCAAAAAGACTAGTTTCAACCTTGGGGGAAATGGTAGGTAATCTTCTCCAAATGCAATGAAATGGAACAAAATGAATCCAAATGCTTTTTCACTGAACATTAAACTCATATAATACATAAATAACAGTCCATTCATCCATAAACCATCAATATTTTACTTATCCATTTGAATCCATCAACATTACATTGGTTCACAACAAGGTAGTGGGGAAATGGCACTGTTTCTTTATTGTTTAACATTTTTACATGAAATATTTTGGGTATTTTGCCCTCATAATTTATGAATATTAATAATATAACATTAATTTAATTCCATTCATCATAAATATATCATATATAAATTATCTCATTCCAAAATCATCATCATTACAATGGCATACATCAATCTATTGGGGAAATGGTCATTGTTTGCTCATTAATATTCACTTTTACATACAACCATTTGGTATTTTGAAATGAGACTTTATAAATATGAATAAAATAGTATATGAATATTATTAACATCATAAATTTACCATGATAAGCTATCCCAAAGAGTGCACTAGCTCCCCCAAAGCACAATCCCTCCATGAGCAAGAATATGCAAGAAAGACGGGAAATGGTTGAGAGAATGTGCTGCACTAGAAGAAACCACGAGCTTCCATGTATATTATACCTGAAAATAAAAACTCCATTAAATCTCCATTAAATACTTGAATGGCCTCTCCAAACACCAACTTGGATGGGAATCTTTCACCCTCAAAATTGGCTAAGGCAAGAAACTAGTCATCCACTAGCTCTCTCTCTTCACAAATGAAAATTTCTCAAATGATAAAAATATGTATTAATTATTTGTTATTGAAATTTATAAAGTTTCCAATCTCTCTATTGGTCGAATTCTTTCCAAGAGATGCATTCCAACTCTAGTTGGGAAGAGACTCCAAAGAATGCCACTTGTACAACAATTCCTACTCTCCCACTTCCACCAAATCACATGTGGAAGCATCTTAGCTTTCCTAACTCCCTTGAGAACACTATTGGAGATATGTTTATCCCTAAGATGGCATATATGTCATATCTCATCCTTAATATCTTATTTGTGTCATAGGTGTCATAGCATCTTCATCATTGTTGTCATAGAGGTAGGGAATCTAGTCCAAGTGTCTCACTAGCTCCAAAATGCCTCTTCCTCTTCCATGGGAGTTACTCTTCCACTCCAATTCGACCTTAATGGACTCATGGCAAGTATATTGAACTTCCAACTCATCCCAAGACCCTTGGGCTTCTTATGGATTCGAAATGACAAGAGGAATATGCCATGTGGCATAGAAAATCTAGCTTGTGTGGGTCCCATATCCTCCATGTGCCTTCATGATCAACTGCCACTTTGATTTTCCCTTGTATTTATTTATTTATCTCCTTTATGAAATATTTATTCTATTCTAATGTTCAAACATCATTTATTTTCCCCCTTATTCCAAATAATGATGTTTGAAATGCCCGAAGGAAAGTTGAGTTGCTCTAATAAATTTTGGTCCTTATCGAAGTGACACGTGTCAAACCCAGATTGGGCCACATGTCACTCACAGTTGCTCCACATATCCACCTATTCATGCTATGTCACCTACCATGTCGGATTTCATGTTATCTTATTCCTCGATGTGGTTCCTTATGGGGGTTCCATGTCATCCTCTGTATGGTACAGATGCCATATGTCACCCTTGAAGTGGTACCATGTGGCCTCCTTTTTTCCCATTTCTGCACAGAAAATGTTGTTTAATCAAAGCTTTAGAACTAAATAACTTTACCATATGGATTCTATTTTGAGTGAAACAATCGGTGTTGGAAACTACTCGATGAGCTCTACATGCTGGTGCTAGTTCCATTTTGTTTTGACGATTTTGAAAATTGACCCATTCAAATATCCTTTTGGATCAAAACTCCCCATTAAAAGTATTTTGGCCTCCAAAAGCATCATCAATCAACATATAATTGATGGAATTGATCCCTCACCTATCCTTTCTTGATCCATTGTGCCTTGCTTTTATAAGTTCCCTTTAGGCCAACTTGAAGATTCTCCACATCACCCCTTCTTTAAGTCCTTGTTATTTTGTCCAAGATGACATTTTCTTTAAGCTCATACAAGTACTTAGGTGCAAATTCATCAACTAATAGAACTGAAACATTCTCCATTGGATCCATGATCATTGGAGGCTCATAAAGTCTCAATTTCTCCACATTCACAACTTAGTAAATATGCATGTAACATGGTAGATCTAAACAAAATGAATTGGTACCAATCATCTCCAAGATAATGAAAGGACCATATCTGATAGGCTTGAGATTCTTGCATTCATCCTTCAATCGACCTTTGTTGATGTGCAACCACATTTGATCTTGAATTTGAAATTGGTGATCAACTCGATGCTTTTCATGTCAAGCCTTGTACTGTGCTTGACTCTTCTCCAATTGCTCTTGCACTGCCTAGTGTACCTATTGAATTATCTGAATGAACTTGCGGGCTTATATTCATCTTGTGAAACAATCGAATCAACATATTTCCCATATATAATTCCAATGAAGTTTTAGGAAAATACCCAAATCATGTATGAAATGGACAACTCTAAGTGAAAGAATGCAAGGCTCGGTTATAGGAATGTTGAATGCACAAAATCATATCATCCCACAACTTAGGATGCTTGTTGCAGTAACCTTGAAGCATTGAACCGCGGTTTTTCTCACCACCTTTTTCTTCTCATTAGTATGTGGATAGAATGTAGTACTCCTCTTCATATTGGTATCCAACATTCTCCACAACCTAGTCCAAAATTCACCAAGGAATTGAGAATCCCGATATGCAATGATGGAAGTGGGTAGTCCAAAATGGACCCATACACATTGAAAGAAAAATGAGTAGTTTGCTCATGATTGATCTTCTTTCTACATGGCATCAAGAAACACACATTGTTGAACCTATTCACTACCACATGCAAATAATGATAATCCATTTTAGACACAAGAAAAACCCCTACAAAATACATGGAGATGTTCTCCCAAGGAAGAGAAGGAGCATGAAGTGTTGAGTACAACCCCAATTTTCTATTAGTATGCTTACAAGTAGAGCACATCATACACCCCTTTACATTTTTGGTTTCAATTTATTTCATTCAAGACCAATACACAAGTATTCACAAATGAAGCAAAGTTTTCCTACCCCAAAGTTCCCACACACAAGAGAAGTATGAGCTTCTTGGATTACATGATCCCTTTCACTAGTAGGAATATATAGCTTGCGAAGATGGTAGACTAACTTATCCTACAAATATTAGTCATATATTTGTGCACCATGGGTTAGCTTCTCATAACATTATTAAAATATTCATGATTATCATATTGCTCCACATAGCTACTGTCAAGAAGAGAAGCATTTTGTAAAATAATAGAGGCAACAATAGAAGTAAGGGCATATGCATGGATTTTGCAGATTAGTAATTACATAAACACCATCACTTTTTGTAAAGAATATATTTCCTTAAAACCATCAACCTATTAATATGGAATTTCTTCACCAATATTATGATCATATAGACGTTCATCTCACATAATCTATAGATGCCTGAAAACTTCAGATTCTACCGTAAAATTTGGAAGGATGCTAGAAAGGATAAGATCCTTGCCCGAAATTCAGAATTTTTTGTTGTTCTAGATGTGTCTCGGTTTAAGAGGTCCCATTATTTTTTTTCTTTGTTTTATTTTTTTTTCAATTTTGAGGTATTTTTCATCCTGCAAAAAAGAGTACTCCAAATGAAATTTGTGGAAAGATTAAAAATGTTGAAAAGTTTCAAATTCAAAGCCTGAAAGTCTAAATGAAGTTATGAAATCATTTGATTACATATTGCCTATAAGTTTTAGGTTTAGTCTGGAAGTTAAGAAATCATTTGGTTACATATTGCATATAAGTTGTAGGTTCAGTATAGTACTTTTTAAGCTTCAAAGATTGAAAAGAAACAACACACTTTCCATTGTCACTGGTTATTGACCTATTATTTACCTACTATTGGTATTGGTAGATATGCTTTATTATCAATTCAATCACCTATCAATATGGGCTCTTATTATAATCAAGGTCATCTATATTAAATATATTGGATGAGTCACTTGTTGGAATTATGTTTGGTTAATCCTCTTCCTTAAATCTCCTATAAATTTCTCCTCATCCGAGGAAAGGTTTATCTAAAAACTTATGTCTAGTACTTGTATCACCATTGCTGAATATTGGTCTTACAAGTTGAATAGCAGGTTTGGACAATTAGATAACCAGTACAAATGGATCTGATTCATTTTCTAATGTTTTATTCTTAGAATTTTGGAAAGTATTCAGAGTGACTTTACTTAAAAGGCATATTATCTAGATAATTCCTACAAAGAAATAATCAAATAACTAGATTTCTCATGTTTGGGTCAATCAGAGTTAGTAAGACAGTTTGGATGACAAAAAAAAATGTATGTCATTCATTATTGGTAAATCTAAGAATAAGAAATAGGGTATCTTCAAATTCAATATTCAAACCATGGGCATATGCTCCACATAGCTATCATATTGCTCCACGTATCATTTTGTCATCTTTTCATAGCATTGGGTTCTAGAAGTATACAATATTCTATATTCTTGTACATCCTTGAAAATGACAACTTGTGAAATTTGGTACAATTTGATGTAATATGTTTATAAGAATGTTGGTTTGGCTTCTTTCATAATAAGTTATAAAATGTAGATAAATTATAACATGTTATTCATTTTACATAGGTATATATTAAATATATTATTTAATTTATTATTTTACTACTTTATAAATCTCTTCTATTCTGTTTTGTAAGAGAATCATGAAGTGTATAATGTTCTTAGTGTTATCATTTTTTAATGACAAAAAATGAAAACCAATGATGGTATTGTGTCTACCAATGATGCAGGCAAAAACATATTGACTAGAACAAATTGAAAACAGTTTTTATTGTTTTTTAGTTTCTTAATAATCTGTCATAAAATTATGAGGCATTTTTGCTACACTATAAAACTTGTTTTGGATTTAGTATTTGGGAAATATAGTGTTAATATTTAATAATGGATATCTCATTAGTATGTATTTCTGGTTATTGAGAAATTATCTAAAATGACACAACTTAACCAAGTTATGTGTTTATTATGATGCATACTTTTTTCTTACTAAAATAATATTTTTAAGCATCATACAAATTAATTTATGTTAAAAACCATATTCTAGAAACATTTTAAATAAATTGTTTTTGTTTTCATATATCTAATAGAGAATATAGAAGATATTAAAGAGCTTGTGTGTATATGTACAATATGTTTTTAATATTTTTATAGTTTTTATAGAAATAATAATGACACAACTTATAATTAATATGAAGTTGTTTTTTTTGTCGAAAAAAAACAATTAAATTATCTTTTGAAAACAATAATTGTACTTTACATATAAATTATAATAGTAAAGATACTAATTGTGTTATCACTTCAGGAAACTCCTCTAGGTTGTAGCTCGAGGATGCCTGGTGACTTAAATCTTTTTAGGGTTTTCTAATATGGATAAAGTCAGGTGACCTATATGACCTTCCACTCTCAAGACATGCATGAAACTCAATCGAGTACGAGGATTTTAGTTACCACTGTTCAGAGGTTGACAATAAGGTGCAAGGATGGAGAACTCATTAAGCTGGCAGATTTACTCACAAAACAGATGCATATAAATGGCTGAATCATGATAAGGATGGCACTTATAATTCAAATCACATTAACATGCCAATAGGATGACAGTTATCACTCATTAATTAACTTGAATTTAACCTCAATACACATTCAGGCATAAGCACAATAAAGACAGAAATGGAAGCTGAACAAATGATAACAAAAGAGCTTATATTCAATCATGAGAAAAATGAGAAGCTGACAATAGTATAGGTCTATAAATCCCCAAATTCGAACCCTTTCTATAAAATTAGTCTTAGGCTTTATAGCCTTTACAAAATATATAGATCCTAAAAGCTTGGATCTGTTTTTACAAAAATAAACAAAAATAATAGTTTTTTGCAAATTAGTTTAAAAAACCTTAATTGACTACTTGTCTAGCTATTTGAAGGATCAGTTCACTAAATGAACCTTCAGATAATTTGGGTAACTGCTGATAATTGCTGCTACTAGCCCTCTGCTAGTTAAACCATTGATTTCTCTTGACAACTAGGTGTTGGTGGCCTTTTGCACTATTATGTCATAGTAGGACTAAAACAGACCTTTCCTTGATGCTTTCTTCCTTTCCCTTTGTCTTCATCCAATGCCTCTGAGCCATATATATTCGCCAAAAACTGGTCTTGTATGCCAAAATTCGATTTTAATTAAGCCTATGTCTGCTTTTGGTGGCTAAGAAGCCAGTCTATCGGAACCGTTAGCTACTGAAAGTGGCATTTTCGGTGGCTAATGGACTGCCCTAGCGTCTGCCTAAGCCACCGAAAGTCTTGTTTTGCAAAAATTATTAGGTTTTCCTCAAAAATGTCATTGTCAGCTTGTTTTCTTAGCTTTCTTCTTCATTAGGCTTTGTGCCAGGAGGGTTAACAACAGCCTGGCTGGTCTCTGGAGGATGAAGGCTAACTGCAGCATCAGCTAGGGTTTCCAAGGTGGGGTGGCTATTAGGGTTTATTTTAGCTTCCTTCAATTGCAGCCTTTGGAGCCTAACCATCCTGTATAATTTATTATTGTCCTTTAGGTACCTTGTATTTAGCCTTTTTAAGAAGATATATCTTTCTCTCTGCTCCAGGCATGACTTATGTGGTAGTTTTTTCTTGTTGGTCAATGCAACATTATTCTTCTTTATTTCTCTTTCCAAAACCTCCATCTCATAAATTTTCCTTAGTAATCGATTGATCTTTTGAGATTTAGGCTTGCTGGAGGAAGCCCTCTCTGTTGGTTCCTATTGCTCCTATGTTGTGGGGGATGGTAGTGCTTCAGACAATGGTACAATTTGCAGAGCTAGGTATGCACCTTCTTCTTGCTCTTCTTCAGAATTTGAGTAGGGTAGATTTAGGATATTTTCATTGTGTGTTTCATCCTCCTGGCCCTTCTCACTAAAATGTAAGTTCCTCTTTACCTTCTTGGCCTTGGAAGAAGAGGGAGGTTGTTTTACTGCTACTACAGGTAAAATGGCCCTCCTCCTTCTTCTCCCACTCCTTGGTGTGCTAGACTTCTTGGCAAGAGACTTTCCTTTCTCTTCTGGATGAAGGCCTGTCTCAAATCCATTCCAAAATAGAAAATAAGGCCATGCCATATTCCTTCTTTTCAACAAATACTGGACCAATAGCTGGATAAGTCCATGGTGGGACAACCTGCCAGCAATCTTGGATGGCTGGGCTTTCACTTGGTGTCCCATCTTTCCCAGACTTCTATGTAAGTAAAAGAGAAAATTGAGAGGGATTTTACCTGTGAAGTGATTCATTAACTTGAAATGAGAGATCATGGCTTCGTTATATCTTCCTTCATAGGTTAGATAAACCACAATGTATTTAAGCAGTTGTTGCCATCTCTCTTCCAACCAGGATGATGACACACTCTTCTTCCACACCATTCCTCTATGTTCAGGATTTAGGTAAGACCTGAATTCTACATCCTTTGGTATGGTGGTATTGAACCATTTTTCTCCTGTCTAAGGGAGTTCAGTTAATTTAGAGACCAAGGCTTGATCTATGTGAAATTCCTCCTTTCCTATAACTACTTTTGAACCATCGAATGATAGGGCAAACACCTCAGCTACCTACTGATGGGAGCCTTGTATTTTTTCACAGAACTTGTAGCAGCCAACCTCTTGGAAGAGTTTGCATACCTCTAGATGTGCTTCCAGATAAGTGATATCACTTAGCTCCTCCCTGAGAACAGGTTCTGCCTTCTTCATCTTGATGAGTGCCTCTCCTGGGTACCTGCAAAACAATTCCCAGTTCTGTATACAATGTGCTACCAGGCTAATCCTTCAGAGATACTTTTTTTGGTGGAGAAGAATGATAAGTTTGAAGATGAATTTTGATGGGGTCTTTCGGCACTAATTATGAGGGTTTGTTATATCATGATGGGCGCCAAGATCATAAAATGATGGCGGCAACTGATCCTATTGATCAACTTTCCCAAGAAATCATATCATACATCAGCCAATGTATTCATTGGGCTCTTTGCTATTCTTTTGGACAGGTGGAAGGAGACCGAGGGTTTCCATTTATAACACTCCTTTTTCTAGTTTCATAACGACCCTTTTAACTCATTTACACATGCGGTTCACGTAGGCCCAGTCTTTTCAGTGGTTTGTCACGCCCTCCATTGATTGTTCCTTTTGCTGACGGGGTTGGATTTGACTGTTTTCTAACCGTTCCCTCACTTTTCCTTTTTGGTATTTAATATCCTCCGAGAGCTTGTCAGCTAGCTGTCGAAAAGATGGATTTTGGCGGCTAATGAAGTGATACCTTTTTCTCCTAAGCCACCAAAACCTTCATCCCATTGTTGTGGTGAAATACTGCTTTCAGTGGATCATGGTCTCATCGGAAAACCTGTTTAACCGCCGAAAACCCCTCCTTCCGGTGGCTAATGAAATGCCCAAGCTTTCACCTAAACCATCGAAAGCACTTTTTCCCGAGGCTTATATTCTTGCTTTCGGTGGTTAGAATATGCGTTGAATTGTTCCCTAAGCTGCTAGAAGTATCACTTTTCGGTGGCTAATGAACTGGTATATTTTTCTCCTAAGCCATTGAATGCATCTTTACCAATGTTTCCCGCTACCTACTTTCGGCAGTTAAAATCCTTCCTGGTCTTCTCTCTAAGCTGTCGAAAGCAACCCTTTTCAGTGGCTAATGAGTCTTTTGGAGTCTCCTCTAAGTGTTAGGGTTAACCTTGACTTGAGATCGAGTCAAAGGTGGTTAGGTCTAGCACATGGTTTGGGCACATGGTTTGTTGTATCCCATGGTATTGCATGTGTTAACCTTGACTCGGGATTGAGTCAAAGGTGGTTAGGTCTAGCACATGGTTTGGGCACATGGTTTGTTGTAGCCCATCGTATTGTCCCATGGTATTGCATGTGATTAAGCCTTTATAAGGCTTGAGGAGGCTCCATTGTAATTGTAATGGATGTGGGAATTTTATTGTATTGGAAGAGAGACTATGAGAGCGTGAAGAGAAAGTGCAGTGGTTTTACTGCAGGGTGTATCCCTTCATCTTTCTGGACTGCAATAAAAGGACTCGCAAATTTCTTTGTGGATGTAGCCCATCGTTTGGGTGAACCACGTTATATCTGTGTCTCTCTATACTATTTTAATTTGTTTTGCATCTTGTTTATTGATTTAACTGTATATCTGTCATTGCTCTACGGTCCTGTTTTCTAACAATTGGTATCAGAGACAAAAGGTCTATTTGGTTTGTAAACTCGCGGGAAAGAAGGGTTCCTGGTTCGAGTGGGGGAAATGGCAGAAGAAGGAAAGTTTAGGGTCGATAAATTTAATGGCCAAAACTATCAGTTATGGAAGATGCAAATGGAGGACTATCTGTACCAGAAAGATCTGTACCTGCCATTGGGCAAAAAAGCAAAACAGACAGCAGCTATGAAGGATGAAGAATGGGAGGTTCTTGACAGAAAGGCACTAGGAACAATATGACTGT
>LPNX010800439.1:88955-122859 GCA_001517045.1 Pseudotsuga menziesii | reverse complement strand
GCACAGGTGAGACATCAGGTAATGCGTTGACCATGGAGAGCAGAGGGAGACAAAACGAGAGAGGAAGGAGCCCAGGAAATTGCGGCAAGTCTAAAAAGGGAATATCCAAGTCCAAATTCGGAAAAATAGAATGTTGGAACTGCGGTAAGAAAGGACATCTAAAGAAAGACTGCAGAGCACCAAAGAAGAAAGGTGAGAGGCAGCAAGAGACTACCCAGGAAGATAATGTAGTAGGTGATGTGTTACAAGATACTTTGATTCTTGCATTAGATAATACTAGTGATTACTAGGTAGTAGATTCAGGGGCTTCATGTCATGCTACACCCCATAGGAAATTCTTTTATGACTATGTTCAAGGTGATTTTGGGCATGTGTTATTGGGGGATGATGAACCATGTAAAATTGTTGGAAAGGGTAAGGTACTGATCAAACTAAATAATGGAAATGACTGGTTGCTAAAGAATGTAAGGCACATTCCTGCTATGAAAAGAAATCTAATCTCAACAAGGCAGTTGGGAGATGGCGGCTGTTTATCTATGTTTGGAGAAACGTGGTGGAAGGTTACTAAAGGATCAATGGTAATTGCAAAAGCAGATAGGATAGGTACGTTATGTTTATGTCCTCATAACACTAATTATTCTATTTCTGTAGCTTCCACAGAAACAGGTACAGGGTTGTGGCATCATAGGCTTGGCCACATGAGTGAGAAGGGGATGCAGATTCTCCACTCAAGGAAACTGCTTCCAGATCTGAAGCAGGTAAGTTTGGAATTTTGTGAGAACTGTGTTTATGAAAAACAGAAGAGAGTTAGATTTCTCAGGGTTGGGAAACAAAAGAAGAGTGAAAAGTTAGAGCTTGTCCATATAGATGTATGGAGACCAGTTCAGGTACAATCTCTTGGTGGCTCTCGTTATTATGTTACTTTTATTGATGATGCAACTAGAAAAACTTGGGTTTATTGCATTAGACAGAAATCTGATGTGTTTGATACTTTTAAGAAGTGGAAAGCTTTGGCTGAGAATGAGACAGGAAAAAGGTTGAAAAGTCTCGGATATGATAATGGAGGCGAGTACTGCAACAAGGAGTTTGACAGTTATTGTTCACACAATGGGATTCGCAGAGAGAAGACAGTCCCTGGAACACCCCAAGAAAATGGCGTGTCAGAAAGGAGAACAGAACGATCATGGAGCGTGCAAGGTATATGAGATTTCATGCATGGTTGCCCTTACAGTTTTGGGCTGATGCTGTAAACACTGCTGTTTATTTAATAAACTGAGGGCCTTCAAGCACTTTGTATGGTGGAATTCTAGAGGAGGCATGGACAGGTAAAATACTCATTTCTATGAACTTTTGGTTGTGAAGCATTTGTCCATATTGATAAAGATGATAGAACAAATCTTGAAGCTAAATCCAAGAAATGTACCTTTATTGGATACTGGGTTGATGATTTTGGTTATTGCTTATGGGATCTTAAAAATCGCAAAATTATTAGGAGTAGAGATGTAGTATTCAATGAAAAGGTCATGTACAAAGATCAGTTGTAGGGAAAGAAAGAAGAAAAGGAAAAAACAGAGAACACAGTGCTTGAGGAAATCAAAGAAAATGAAGTTCCAAAAGCACCAGAAAATCAAGAGCAGCAGCAGTTGCCTGAAACTCCTGCAATTGTAAGAAGGTCTACCAGGTTAAGTAGACCCCCTGAACGATTCTCTCCTTCACTTTATTATTTATTGATGACTGATTCTGGTGAGCCAGAATGTTTTGAAAAAACAATGCAGGTAGAAACTAGAAAGAAGTGGGAGCAAGGCATGGATGAAGAGATGGACTCATTAGTAAGAAACCAGACTTGGGATCTGGTTAAGTTGCCTGTAGGAAAAAGGGTATTGCAGAATAAATGGGTTTATAGGTTGAAGGAAGAAGATGGAGGAAAGAAGCAGTATAAGGCTAGACTTGTTGTAAAGGGGTTTGCACAAAAGAAAGATATAGAATTTGATGAAATATTTTCTCCTGTTGTTAAAATGACTTCAATTAGAACTATTTTAAGTCTAGTGGTGGTAGAAGATTTGCATCTTGAATAATTAGATGTAAAAATGGCCTTTCTCCATGGGGATTTGGAGGAAGAGATTTATATGCAGCAGCCACAAGGGTATGAGGTCAAAGGGAAGGAGAATTTGGTTTGCAGGTTGAAGAAGAGCTTGTATGGCCTGAAGCAAGCTCCAAGGCAATGGTATTTAAAATTTGATAAGTTTACTACAGAACAAGGTTATGATAGATGTCATTCTGACCACTGTGTTTATTTCAAGAGGCTAGATAAAAAAAGATATATTATCTTGTTATTGTATGTGGATGACATGCTTGTTGCAGGGTCTAACATGTAGGATATAAATGTGCTCAAAAGAAAACTAGCTAAATCATTTGCGATGAAGGATTTGGGTGCTGCAAAGCAAATCCTTGGTATGAGAATAACAAGAGACAGGATAAATCACAAATTGACATTGTCTCAAGGTGAGTACATAGAAAAGGTGTTGCAGAGGTTTAGAATGTAGAATGCAAAACCAGTCAGCACACCTTTGGCAAGCCATTTCAAACTAAGCAAGAATATGTGTCCATAGACACAGGAAGAGATAGATTACATGTCCAAGATTCCCTATTCATCAGTAGTTGGCAGCTTGATGTATGCCATGGTGTGCACAAGACCATATATTGCACATGTAATGGGATTTGTGAGCAGGTATATGAATAATCCAAGTAAAGAGCATTGGAAAGTAGTACAGTGGATTCTCAGGTATTTGAGAGGTACCACTTCTCATGCATTATGTTTTGGAGGTTCAGACACTGTTCTACAGGGATATGTTGATGTAGATATGGCTGGTGATAAAGATAGCAGGAGGAGCACCACAGGGTATGTGTTCACTGGAGGTGGAATAGCAGTAAGTTGGATTTCAAAACTATAACAAGTTGTTGCACTTTCAACAATGGAAGCAGAGTATGTTGCTACTACAGAGGCTAGTAAGGAGATGATTTGGTTGCAGAGGTTCATGGAAGAATTGGGTAAGAAATAGGAGAATAGTAGGTTGTACAGTGACAGCCAGAGTGCCATTCATATTGCAAAGAACTCAGTCTTTCATTCAAGGACTAAACATATAGAACTCAAGTACCACTTCATAATATCTGTTCTAGATGAAGAACTGTTAAAACTGGAAAAGATTCACACTAGCCAGAATCCTGCAGACATGTTGACAAAGGGAGTAACCAAAGAGAAACTGAGTTCCTGCTTAGTTTTTGTTGGCCTTAAAGCATGAAGGTGAAAAGAAGAAATTTTCCCAAGTCCAAGGTCCAGCAAGTGCAGCAGCGGTAGAGTTGCGGTGATTAGTCACCATGAAGGCACATGAAAAAATGTAATGGAGCGGTTTGCATGTAAATGGGCATATGGCTATAAGACCTGGCAAGGCATGCATACCCTTGGTAGCTCACCGATAAAGTCAAGAGATAGACCTAGGTGATAGGGGGGTGTATGTAAGATTCCTCGGTAAATACTTGAGGGGAGTTGGTGATTACTCCAAATCAAGTTTAAAGGGGGGATTGTTAGGGTTAACCTTAACATGAGATCGAGTCAAAGGTGGTTAGGTCTAGCACATGGTTTGGGCACATGGTTTGTTGTAGCCCATGGTATTGCATGTGTTAACCTTGACTCAGGATTGAGTCAAAGGTGGTTAGGTCTAGCACATGGTTTGGGCACATGGTTTGTTGTAGCCCATGGTATTGCATGTGATTAAGCCTTTATAAGGCTTGAGGAGGCTCCATTGTAATTGTACTGGATGTGGGCATTGTATTGTACTGGAAGAGAGACTGTGAGAGCGTGAAGAGGAAGTGCAGTGGTTTTGCTGCAGGGTGTATCCCTTCATCTTTCTGGACTGCAATAAAAGGACTAGCAAATTTCTTTGTGGACGTAGCCCATTGTTTGGGTGAACCACGCTATATCTATGTCTCTCTGTATTGTTTTAATTTGTTTTGCATCTTGTTTATAAATTTAACTATATATCTGCCATTGCTCTGCGGTCCTGTTTTCTAACACTAAGCCACCGAAAGTGTTATTTTAATTCTGCTTGCTCGGGCCGCTTTCAGTGGTTCACTTGTATCCCTCGTTCAACCATTTAGCCACTAAAACATAGCTTTTCGGTGGCTAATGAGCTATAAAAAGCCTCTCCTAAGCCACCTAAAGCTGTAACTTTTAAAATTTTCAACCATATAAAAAACAGAGGCTTTCAATTTGTTAGTCATAGTCAGATCTTTCATTACATGAATCCAATTCTTCATACTATCAAAATAAAATTATTTTGGGAGATAAAAAAATTGAAATATAGATATGGATATTATTAATTGTAATTGTAACTATATGATTTTAAGGAGAAATTAATTTAAGACAATAAACCTTTTAAGAGATATAGATATTACTAATTGTAATTGTAATTATATGGTTTTAGGAAATATAGTTAGTACTAATTGTAACTGTAATTATATGGTTTTAAAGAGAAACTAATTCTAGACAATAAACAATGTAATTTATATGCTTTTAAAGAGACATTTGTTTAAGACCATAGACATTAAACTATGTTACACTAGCTTAAACACGATATTTAAAACCACATAACTTTTCATATTTTCTTAAGTTGAGACAATTTACTTCTTTTTTATTGGTACTATGAGATGTCTGATTCATTTAGTTTCTTATTCGATTAAGCTTATACAATTTACTTTCTTTCGATTGGTATTGCGAGATGGCCGATTCATTTTGTTTCTTATTCAAATTATTCATTGTATATTTGATTTGATTTAATTTCTTAGATGGAAAAATCAAATGAAAAGAAAATGGACTATAAATATTGCTCTAAATGTTGTTATGTAGTCATATATATGTTGTTGCTTAATAATGAGAAGGCAATCAATATGCCCATTGTGTGTTCCATCATCTTCTTCTTCTTTTCTTTAATATTTAACATGGTATCAGAGTGTATGGCCTGATCTATTCCTTTTGTCTTGGGTAATCCTTTTTACATAGTGGAAAGCACATATACATAAAGGTTGTGATCGAAACCGGAACACATCGAGGAATCAGTTGTATTTTTTCTTTTTATTCTCTCTTGGAGCACTGACACACCTTGCATGTAGGAAAAGAGTGTGAGTGACCCACTGACGCACCTTCCTAAAGGAAAAGTGCGTCGGTAGTGCACCCTGCCTGAAGAGAAAGTGCGTCGTTGATGCACCTTGCTTGAAGGAAAAGTGCGTCGGTAGTGCACCCTACCTAAAGAGAAAGTGCGTCGTTGATGCACCTTGCATGAAGGAAAAGAGTGTCACTTAGAGAAAGTGCGTCATTGATGCACCTTGCATGAAGGAAAAGAGTGTCACTGACACTACTGACACACCTTGTCCAAAGGAAAACTGCATCGGTGACACACCTTGTATTAAGGAAAAGAGTGTCGGTGGCACACCTTGTCCAAAGGAAAAGTGTTTTTTGACTGCACACCCTTCTTATGCCATGTGCTAGCTCAACAAGGAGTGTCACTAAGTTAAAGGAACATATCTTCTATCACATCTACAAATCAAGTTTGATCGAGAAAATAGCCATAAGAATATAACTACTACCAACACAAGCACCTCAAATTTGAAGCAGATCTCTGGACCCATACTGAGCAGTACTAACTATGAGTTCTGGTCTATCAAGATGAAGACATTTCTCCATCTCAACAAATGTTGGGATAAGGTTGAAATTGAGTTTAAATAACCTGATACAAATGCTCTGGCTTCAACGAATAATGCCTAGAAGAATGCCTTAGAAGCTTATTGAGACTGAGATCTCATAGCCAAATCGTTGATCAAAAGTTACATATAGCAGTCCATTTTCTCATGGACATTAGGAGATACCAGCACAGATCAAGCTTGGAATCTACTCGCATCTGCCTACAAGGGAACAGACTGAGTAAACACAGTAAGATTGCAAACCATTTGAATTCAATTTGAAATTTTGAAAATGAAGGAAACATAAACTGTAGATCAGTTTAAGACTAGGGTTTCGAGAAATGTGACCCAATTTCAAACCTATGGTGAACCTATAGAACAAAAGGTAGTTGTTCAGAAGATTCTAAGGTGTCTCACCAAGAAATTTTCTATGGCAGTGACTTCCATATAAGAAGAAAAAGATCTGTCTCAGTTCACCCTAGAACAGTTGATTGGATCCTTATATCTCATGAAGATTGACTCAATCAAGAAGAAGAGTCGTTGATCAATGCTTTCAGTACCCAAGCTTCCCTCAATAGAGGTCGAGGCAGAGGGGGACGTGGTAGAGGAAGAAGTAGTCCAAGGTCTCCTCATATAGAGGAAAAAACCAGTCATGAAGATTCAGAGCACTCTCACAACTGTCAAGGTTAGAGGGGGAGAGGAAAGAGATGGACCAATAAGTCCAATATTCAATGTAACTGCTACAAGTAGTATGGCCACTATGAATGAGAATGCAAAAAGAAGAAAGCAGACCAGAAAAGTGGTAGAGCCAATGTCTCTAAACAAGAAGAAGGCTTGTCAGAGGTGATGTTCCTATCTCATCAATTTACTGAAGAAAACTACATCTTAGACCTATGGATACTAGATAGTGGTTGCAATAATCACATGACAGGTAAAAAGCCACTATTCTCTAGTTTGGATTCCTCTATTGTCAGGAATGTCAAACTAGGAGATGACTTTCTTGTTCCAGCAAAAGGAAAAGGTATTGTTCCTATACTCACAAAGTAGAATGAAAAGAAGTTCATTCATGATGTTTTGTATGTACCACATTTGATTGTAAATTTGATCAGTATAGGTCAATTACTTCAGAACCAATGTGATGTTAGATTTTATGATACATATTGTGCCATTTATGATAAACCCCCAGTATGAGACTCATATCCAAAGTTGAAATGACTAAAAATAGGATATTTCCTCTCAATCTCAAAATTTCCAACCTTCCATGGTATGTATCCCATACTATTTCTAGTCCAGATGAAACCTGGTTATGGCACTCTAGATTTGGTCATGTTCCCTTCAAGAGTCTCAATATCCTTCACAAACAGTCCATGGTCAAGGGGTCACCAATTATTCATGAACAATCCAGCTCTTGTGAGGATTGTATCACTGGGAAACATCAAAGCGACAACTTCCCCACTTCCACATCTCTAACCAAAGAAAATATTGAAATAGTTCATACAAATCTCTGTGGACCCATGCAAACCCAATCCATATGAGGTAGATTTTATTTTTCTGACTTTTACTAATGGATTTAGTAGGAAAATATAAATTTATTTCCCAAAGAAAAAATCAGAGAGCTTCTCGAAGTTCAAAGAGTTCAAGGCCCTGACAAACAAGCAATATGGAAATTTCATTAAAGTTCTCAGGTCATATGGTGGAGTTGAATATGATTCACATTATTTTTCATACTTCTCCAAGTAGCATGGAATCCATAGACAGTTCACCACCATATACACTCCACATCAAAATGGATTTGTTGAACAAAAGAACATGACCATCATGAACATGACACATAGCATGATGTCACAAAAGAAGCTATCAGATGAGTATTGGGCTCAAGTTGTTGCATGCTTAGTCTACTTGCTCAACATATCACCCACGGTGAATGTCTAGGACAATATTCCTAAAGAAGCATGGAGTGGCACTAAGACTAGTGTTGCACATCTAAGAATTTTTTTCTTGTTTCATTTTATCATGTACCTGATGAACTCAAAAGAAAGTTGGATAAGAAGAGTGAACAGTGTATTTTTACTGGTTACAATGAACAACACAAGGATTACAAGATGTATAATCATGTCATCAAAAATATTGGGGTGAGCATAGATGTGAAATTCCTTGAATACAAATGTTGGAGTGATCCTTTAGACATACACCAACAGGAAAGTTTAAATCTATCAAATATACCTATTATACTTTCAATATTGGAAGTACACGAGCAAGAAGAAAAAGTAGAAGACGGTTCATTTCAAAAACGATAAAACCAAAAGTTTGAGAGAGTTATATGAGCAAACCCCTATTATTGATGAGAAAATTCAGTATGTTATGTTTTCTTTTGATGAAGCAGTAAAGGATGCACCGTGGGTACAAGCAATGAATGAAGAAATTGATGCTATTGAAGAAAACTAGACTTGGGATCTTGTTGATATCCCTGTAGAGAAAACCAACATTGGACTCAAATGGGTCTATAATACCAAAGTAAATGAAAAAGGAGACCTTGAAAAACATAAGGAAAGTTTGGTTTCCAAAGGATATGCACAACAATATGGTGTAGATTATGATGAAACCTTTGCTCCTGTTTATCAAATGGACGTGAAATATTTCTTTTCTTAATGGTATTCTTGAAGAAGAAATTTATGTAGACCAATCACCTGGATATACCTTCAAAGGTCATGAACACAAAGTGTTTAAGCTAAAAAACTCCTTGTATGGTCTAAAACAAGCTCCACGAGCTTGGTATAGAAAAATTGACTCTTATCTCATCAACAATGGGTTTAGCAGAAGAAACAATGGGCCCACTATGTATGTAAAGTGACAAATCAGCAATATAAAATGTTGATTGTATGTCTTTATGTTGATGACATGATTTACACTTGTAGTTTGATATTTGAAGATTTCAAGATAGTTATGAAAAAATAATTTGAAATAACTACTCTAGGAGTGATGAAGTACTTCCTTGGTCTGGAAGTTACTCAAACCGATCAAGGTATTTTCATTTTTCAGCATAAGTATGCTATTGATATTTTGGAGAGATTCATAATGGATAAATGTAAGCCAACATAAACCCCCATTTCTCTAGGCACCAAGTTAACAAAAACTGATGATGTCCTGGCAACAGTAAATGCTAGACTATATAAAAGAATGGTAGATAGTTTAATGTGCTTAACTGCTAGACTTGATTTGATGTATGATGTCAATATTATTTCCATATTTATGGAGTCTCCCAAAGACTCTCACTGGAAATTTGGAAAACAAATTCTGAGATATGTTGTAGGAACATTGGGATATCGCCTTTGGTATACTCATACACCAAAGAGTTCTCTCACAGGGTACAGTGACGTTGTTTTTTCAAGAAGTATTGATTATAGGAAAAATACATATGGTTATGCTTTCCATTTGGGTACAAATCTGATCTCTTGGGAATCTCATAAAGAACCCATTATCAGCATGTCTTCTGCAGAAGCAAAATATGTAGCAGCCACCACAACAGCTTGCCATGCAGTTTGGCTAAGAAGGGTTTTAAAGGATATGGGACACATTGAAAACGATACAACTTCTATTTTCTGTGATAATAGCTCTACAATACAGTTGTCAAAACATAATGTATTTCATACAAAAAGCAAAGACATTGACACTCACTATCATTTCATTCGTGAGTTAGTCAATGATGGACAAATTTTTTTACAGTTTTGTGGCTCTAAGGAGCAGTTGGATGATATGTTAACCAAACCTTTGGGAACAACTACATTTCAATATTTGAGAGAGAACTTAGGCATTGACAATGTTGAAAATGTTCCACCAGTTCAGATTAAGGGGTTGTGTTGAAGAATGTAATCTCCCTGGTCAAATGCATCATTAATTGGTTAGTTAATTGAGTAGTTGATTTGGTCACCTTATCATGATTAGTAACCCATAGTATTTTCTCGCCCATTGTATTGGCCCATGGTATTGTTGTTATACAGTCTTATATATGTTGCTGCTTAATAATGAGAAGGCAATCAATATTCCCATTGTGTGTTCCACCATCTTCTGCTTCTTTTCTTTAATCTTTAAAAAATAAGTCCTCCGACAGTGCCAACTGCAATTGTGGTTGAAAACAGGAAAGAATATTAATGTAATCTAGGTCCAACTAAGAGTATAATAATGGAAACAACTTGGAAATTCACAATGGGAGATACTGAAATAGGACAAAACCATGATTTTACCTGCTGCTAAGAGCCAACGATTCGCCATGGTGCAATCCACAACTGCAGTGGAATGAAGGGATTGGTATTAATGAGATATTCAACTAAGAGCAAAGAGAATTTCCTCCACTCCTTCCCAATCCAAGAGCCTAACCAAAATAAATGAATTAAGCTGGTGAATATGAGAGAAGTTTGAATGAAAAATGTGGCATAATAAATTCCTTAATATAATGGAATGGTAAAAGTTAATTAAGAATTGGTGTTCTTCCATTTGTGCTTCATCTCTATTTCTTTAATCTTTAACGTGGTATCAAAGGGAATGGCATGATCCATTCAGTTTTATCTTGGGGAAGCCTTTTCACGAAGTGGAAAGTGCACACACTCATAGATCCTATCTTATTGGAGATTGTGATTGAGACAAGAAGATTGTAGAAGATGGAAGAAAATTGAAGAAGATCGGTTCTTGATTATGGAGCTACTAGAAGAGCTTGAAGAGGTAAGAAATCTATTAACACCAGTAGGACTATGGCAAACATGTGATAGAGATAATTATGATATATGGGCTATGGAAGTAATAAGTTTGTTAAGGTCACAGGATCTGTGACATTTTGTTGTTGAAGAGGATCCCATTGATCCAGAATCATTTTTTCTTTGACTGAGTTTCAGAAAGAAAGAAGCAAGTTGGTTCCTTAGTCTCACACAAGACAATATAGATTATTCGATTTTTCATTACATTGTAGAAGCTTATACTCCAAAAATAACATGGGATATATTGAAAGCATATTTTAGTGAAGAGGAACAGGTTGTAGAAGAAGGTGACTTTGCAAGTCATGCAAAGCACCATGAATCCCTAGTGAAGAAGACTTTGTTTATGAGGCAACCAGTTATCATGTAATCCCAACAAAGATTGTCGATCTAGCTATGTTCGTTAATGATAGTAAACCTATCAATGTAGTAGTACCGAGTTATGTGAGTGATTGTCTCTCAAAGAAAGAGACAGTTGATAGCATCATAGAAGCTACAACATTTTATGAGAATGATGGAGTAGTTGCC
Source organism: Pseudotsuga menziesii (assembly GCA_001517045.1). Lineage (NCBI taxonomy): Eukaryota > Viridiplantae > Streptophyta > Pinopsida > Pinales > Pinaceae > Pseudotsuga > Pseudotsuga menziesii. The sequence continues at coordinate 111,853 of LPNX010800439.1, read as the reverse complement.
ATTGAAACAATAGAAGAAGAAGATGAGGAATCCGAAGATGTGAATGTTGTCCAAGAAAAGGTAAAATATATTCATATTTTTTCTGACAAAAAATTTGAGTGTGCAGGTGTAAAGATGACAACTAGAAAAATCATGTTGAAATAGAAGAAGACGACTTGCACTACGTTCCAGAAGCTAAAGAAGAAGCTGAAGAACATCTACCAGAAGACAAAGAAGAATCAGTCCAAGCACACATCAAGGAAGAAAGTAAAAATGAAAATTTTGAATGAAATGTAAGCCTTGCTGAGACATAGACCACGAGTCATCCTTTCACATTGATAATGTTGAGTATATTGTCCCACTTGAGATTAAAGTGGTGTATTGAGAATTGTAATCTCATCGGTCTACTATGGTTAGTAGTTCATTAATTAGTTGGTTAGTAGAGTAGTTGATTTGGCCACCTTACCTAAAATTAGTTGAAATTAAGGGGGTGTGTTAAGAATTGTAATCTCATCGGTCTACTATGGTTAATAGTGCATTAATTAGTTAGTTAGTAGAGTAGTTGATTTGGCCACCTTACCTAAAATTAGTGACCCATGGTATTTACCCATGGTTTTGTTGTTATGTAATTTTATAAATACTTGTATTCACATTGAGAAAGCATTCCATTACCCAGTTGTGTGTTTCTTTTGTTACCGTTTTTCTTTAATCTTTAACATATCAACAGATTCTTGTACGCTAAGTTCGAAGATAGTTTGACTAGAGAATGGAATGGTTTTGTAGGCAACGAACATGATAATTAGTATATGATAAAATGATTATGGGCAGTTCTTTGGTAACATTATGAGAAAGTCTTGGGCGTCAACAGCAGCCATTTTCTAGTGACTTCTTCTATGAATCTGTCTTTCATCCATTACATCCGGTGTTTGGACACAAACGATTATAATGACTTGACATCGCAATAGTGCCGGCGCGTGATGAAAAGTCCAGGCCAGAAAAGCAAAATGATATGAAATAAAAAGAACAAGCTGTCTTTGGCAATATTTCAGTGTTTCGACCGAATCAGATATAGTTAACTTCAACTTGCAATTGCCATTATTAGAAGTGCATGTCCAAAACGTAACCTGATAGAATGATATCATTTAAAAAAATCTAAGCTGAACTTCTTATATTGGGAACTTATTCAAATTAAAGCTGAACTTCACTTCACCCTATATTAAACGTAAATATTTTATTTTTTAGTATGAAAACAAACTACCAATGCCTGAGTTAATTTATTTTATCTAATTAAACTTCTTTGTGTATTAAAAATATATATATTCGTGTACATAAAGTATTCTATAAAAGACCTCAGACCAAAATAAAATATCTCAAAGTATTCTATAAACGACCAAGGCCAAAATAAAATATTAAATATATTAAATAACCATAGTATCAATTTAACAAACTAACCAAATAAAGGCCCATGCAATATATTTGAAAGTATCTATATTATATACATTATTATCAATAATTACCACAAACGTTAAAGTTCTTCATAGATATTTGTGTCTTGTGTAACGTTTATTAGTTTAGTTCCTGTAAATGAGATTTGGGATCTATATCCACCTAAAAATAAAAAAAATTGTTTTTTATAATTTCATTATCTAAGGACTTAACAATAAGAAAATTAAAAAACAAGAAGTGAGCATAAGAATAAACATAGTTAATGTATACAAATTTTAATTAGTCAAAATCATGGAAAAAGAATTTAACTTTTAGGAGTCTAGTAAAACTTTATCACAACATAGTGAAGTATTTTTTGAATGAAATATAAAATATAGGAATCAGTAATATAATATTTTCTCTTTTTATTAAGTGTAATGATACTAATCATTTTTTAGTTATCTATAATGAATCATTTTGCAAAGGTTTATATAGATATAATTCAAGCATAATCCATATTCTTTGTTGATCGAAGTGGGACCAATATTATGGTCAAGAGAACATTATGTGAATAACACGAAGANGGGGGGGGGGGGGGGGGGGGGGGGGGAGGTTTAACAATAATTGCTTTTTAGCACTTCGTAAAACATATGCAGTCATTCATTCATCAATAACCATGTACAATAGTTCGTCAATATGTAAGCATCAAGATATACGTCATCACCAAGTGAAGACACAAGATATATATGGAAAAACTCAATTGATCATAAGTCCTATACATCAACTAGGAGACTCTAATCTCCAATTTTCTAGCTCCAAGTGAAAGGAAACACCCACTTCCTAGATTTTCAAACACCCACTAGAATGAGGCACCAACCCCCTAGATTTATGAAGAACCCACTTGAAAGAAGACACCAATACCATGTATATTCTTCAGACACCAATCTGTACAGAGACTTCAGTCACCTTCCTTGCACCAACCTTCAACCCTAAACTTTACTCATTGAGTGTATATTTTAAACATGTTGAAGAACTTTACAAGTATTGTGGGATTAATTTCATTTTACATGACATGTATAGGATTTGTGTCATGTCCCCAATTTTGGCATAAGGAAAAATTCACCTAGGAAAAATTCATAAAAATTAAAATGGTCACTAAAAGAAGTTAATTGCCTAAGTAAAACTATCCTATGGTTGTAAAAAATTATTATTATGGGCTAATTTTTCCACATGAGACCCCTATTTCGAATGGGGGATAAATTGATGGATGGTTTCCCACTTAATTAAGTTAAAGAGGAGATTATGAAAGTAGTTGGGAATTTAATGAGTAAAATGGGTCAAAGGGGTACATTTATGAAGATAGTGGAACAATAATTACTCAATGTGTGGTTTTGGAGTCTTCCATGGTATTTTTCTACGGTAAATTGGCTAAAGGTTATTTTGGACTATCGTTTTCATTGGCCCATGGTATTGGAGACATTTCAAACTATAAAAGAGACAAATGAAAATGGAAAAGGAATGCTTATAGATTTGTTTCTTATGTGAGGAAAGCATTAGATTCCTAAGTGTTGGGAAATACTCCCCTTACAACAATTGGGTGATGGCCCCCTTCTGCATCTAAGTAACCAAGGCATTGGTGAAGTGGAGTTGGGAATTCTTCTCTTCTCATTGAGCTATATTGATCTAGTACTAATGCTGGGATTTGGTTGTACTTCATGATCATTGTTTTATTCTACATCTATCTGGTGTTGCTATCCATATCCTCTTTTGATATTATTCTTTCGTACTCGTGTTACCTCCATATGCAGGAGTTCCTAGGCTAGTATCACACATTCTTATTTGTATTTTATGCAGGTGTATTCAGGTTTGAGATTCATCATGGTTCCATTATATTGAGCAGAGTAACTTGGTCCATTATCATATTCTATCTATTCTCTCTCTCTTGCTCTATATTATATGGTGTGCTATCATTGTTCCTCTTAGAATAATCCTACTGATGTACATTGGCCCTTTTAATAATAATAAGCTCCATTTGGTTCCTCGTGTGTCTGTTTATTTCCTATTGTGTCCAAAAGCTCAAAATAAATGGAGCTAGACCATGATAATGTTGATTTCACCAACAAGTCAAAAGAAATGGAGCATTCATCACATGGATGTGAAAAGTTCCTTCTTGAATGGGTACTTAGAGGAGGAAATATTTCTAGATCAACCACAAGGTTTTGAAGTGCACGGAAAAGACCATCAAGTCTACAAGTTGAACAAGGATTTATATGGCCTAAAGCAAGCACCAAGAGCCTGGTATGCCAAGATTGATGGATATTGTCAAGAAAATGGCTTCAAGAGAAGTAAGAGTGAACCTAACCTTTACTACATACTAGAAGGTAATAATATTCTTATTATCAGCTTATATGTTGATGATTTGTTGTATATGGGTACCAGTTCTAATATAAAGAATGATTTCAAATTTTCTATGATGAGAGAGTTTGAGATGAAAGATTTAAATCTAATGCAATACTTTCTTGGAATGGAAGTTCATTAAAGTGAAGATGAATTTTCTATTTGTCAGACAAAGTATGCAAAGGATATGTTGAAAAAAATTGATATGGCTGATTGCAAACCATCCCCCACTCCAAATGCTCATGGAGTTGTGATGTGTAGAGATTATGGTGCTGAAATGATTGTCGAGACAACTTACAAAAGCATTGTTTGAAGCTTGATGTTTCTAACCCATACAAGGCTTGATATTGAATATCCAATTTCACTTGTTTCTAGGTATATGACAAAGCCATCAGAAATTCATATGAAGGAAGCTAAAAGAATTATGAGGTGTGTGAAAGGAACTTTAAGTTTTGGCATTCATTACTACACTTCTAATAATTTTGAGTTGGTTGGATCCAGTGATTCTAATTGGGGAGGTAGTTTGGATGACCAAAAGTCTACATCATATAACTGTTTTTATTTTAGTTTTGGTTTGATCACATGGAGCTCAAAGAATCAAAGTATAGTTTCTCTTTCTTCTACAGAAGTTGAGTATGTTGAAATCACCTAAGAAGGTACATAAGCATTATGGATTATAAAATTTCTTGAATAAATTGAATAGAAACAAATCCATCCTACAGTGATATTTTGTGATAATATGAGTGCCATCAAATTGGCCAAGAATCCAATACGCTATAGCAGGACAATTTTTTTTGACATGAAGAATCATTTTATTTGAGATTTGGTGCAAGAGAAGAAAATAGAATTGAAACACATCAACACTCAAAAACAACTCGCACACATCTTCACTAATGCAGTTTCAAAGGCCCAGCTTTTGAATCTCAGAGATCAGATTGTTAGTCCTCTCAGCATCAAGGGGGATTATGTTGATAACTGGTGTTGTGCAAAATAATTGTCATTATATATTTGAGTTTGCATTTGTTAACTAAATAATCAATAGAAAATGTCACTGCATTCTAATGCATGTGAAGAATAAAATAGATTAGCATCTACAGTTAAATTTATGGCATTAGATTTCTATGCAATGTAATCTCTATATAAGGAATAGGTGTGCAACTTGTTGATGCAAAGTTGATAAAGCGAAGGGTGTGAAAGAAATAATAAAGTATTTTCTTGTGTTAATTAAAATTTATGTGTTGTTATTTTCTATATTGTTTTGTTTATTCTTATTGTTGTAAGTTTGGATCATTCATAATCTTCATAGAATTTATTCAAATACAATGAGGGAAACCAGGGACATCTTTCCAATACTGGACTAGTAATGTGCAATAACATCTATGCCATTGATGATGGGCATCACTACCTATATTGAATGGTCGGAGACTTCTCTAAAGCATCACTTAGATGTATACACATATACGAATAATAATTGTATCAATGCATCAATGCATACACTAGAAGGAACCTGGTTGGGGTCTTCTATCTATTACATTTAAACCACCTAAGGTCTATATAAAATCCAAATGAAACGAGAAAGAGAAAACATGAATGAAACAATTGATCTAGAGTCCTTACTCAAACACATTACTATTACCGAACCTTTGGAACACACAACTTGATATGGGAAATTTAAAGGATGCTAAACACAACTGCAAAATACATGAAAATATTGTTATACAAACTTCATATTTAAACCATACCTAGACCTTTCCATCCTGAAAAACCAACATATGAGTAAGCATCGAGATAGTCAAAAGTCAATATACATTTGATATGTAAAACGAGTTGGAATTAAAGACCGATTTAGCATTAATTTAAATACCCATTTCTTTTGTACACGAACCACTATTATGATTTTGTATAGTCCCATTTAACAGTGTGAAAGCATTAGTAGTCTCACTTAAAAATAAAAGAGAACCAACCAGCAATCAATTCCATTGAAGACTAATAAAATATATATGTCAAAAATGCAATCATGTAAACAATGGCAACTTATCCATGATAGCTTGGACTCCATGATCGCTATGATAGCCTCCATAACTCGAAAGATAAGAGGAAATCGTCTGAAACGACCATGGTATCTACTGTAGTGACCACACCATACCAACATTATATAGAAAGTTACTAAACCGTAGAAAAAATATCAATAATGAGGGACATCCAAATGTAGGGTTCACGAAATTTCATTATCCATTATCGAATCTGCAAATAGTAAAGTAACTCATAGCCATTCATAATTTCTCCCATCAATTTTCATTTTTTTACCCTCCATGTAAATTTAAAGTTCCCTTAATTTCTTCCCCCAATTTTTATTTGTATTTTTGTTTATGTAAATTTATATTTTTAAAAATTTATTAATATTATTATTATATATAATATATTTATATAATGAAAACATAATATATTAATATTATATATATTCCAAACATATTATCTATGTGTATATATATTAAATGTATTAGAGTACATATCAACATACTGCATATTATATATTAAATGTATAGTAATATAATATCATTGTAATGTATTATAGTATAATATCATTCATATATATAGATATTAATATATTTATCTATTATATATTATTAATTATACATATTAACTATAATATATATTTAATGACTATATTATATATATTTTAAATCTAGATGATTGATAAAGTCTCTTTTAATTCATCTAAAATTTTAAAAATTTACTTAATCATTAAATAAATTTAACAAATTACAGACCCTTTTTAGGTCCTCTATATATATTATATCGAGACAAGCCATTTGAATTTAATCTTCTGATCATAGAATTGATGAGGGTTGAGTTCAAATAGTTAAGGATTGAGCCTGGCAATGGCAAGTAGGGATGGAGCCTGATTTCAACCAAAGGAACTGATATAGCTTAGACATTGAACTAAGTGCCATTTTTCTTGAAATCTTCTATAGAATTCTAGGCTCAAACATAAAATCATATGTAGTTTTCTTGAAAATTTCTACAAATTGCAAATTCCATTTTCAAGAACTTAGAAGTCTTTATCTAAAAAGATTATTATTCCAGGAGGTTACATATGTATAACTTATGCATGATTCCAAGTCAAATCCCAATTTGATGTTTCATCTCTACACTTTCAGAAATTATTGTTTGTGTCATCCCTTAAAACATTGCCATTTTCATCTTATATATTTATTAACATATGCTATTTGGTCATATTTTTTTTATCCCGTGACTAAATTAGTCATATTTTTATGCCATGACTAAAGTAGACATTTATTTTAGTCTTTTTTACTTCTGATCACTCAAAAATTCTCAAATTTGGTTATATTTCACTTAAAAACACTATGGTGACCAATGTTTTTGGTTGTTTGATCATTTATTTCACTTACTGACCAATTTTTTTGGTTGTTTAGTCTTTTATTTCACTTGGTGACAAACATTTTTGGTCTCCTGGCCATTTATCACCCATTTCTCCACTAGTGAAGTTAGAGGATTCCCAAAAACTGTTGGTGCAACATGATGCTCATAAACACCTACAATTATCATGAATCATTTTCTTTGATAAACTATGTGATGTACCCAAAACGGAATCTAGGCACACAAAATCAAAAGGATAAGCAAACCACCCATGTAAGGATGACAAATAGAGGATGCACTAGCTCAACAATACTTTTCTCAATGTACTAGGAACATTTATGTTTCAAAATGAGATACTTCTGAAGTCTACTCCGAGGCCCCTGGGTACACCATCATATCCAATCTATATCCTTTCAAGTAGCTTAAAAATAAAGGCACAAGAAATTAACTTCCAGATAGGTAGGAGCTTGGAGGCTCTGGAACTGAAGGAACGGTTCTGGAATAAGTCTATATATTCTATTATGACATGTTATGAATTAAGAATGTCTGCAAAAAACATCAGAGGTTGAATTTTCCAATCGGGGATCCAGAAATGGGATTTCCCAATTCAGGACTACACAGTTTCGTTGTTTTCAACTAGATTTTAATCTAGTAAAATGGGGTCAAATCCAATATATGAAGGTGTTGTCCAAACCAATTTTTTTTCTGGTTTTTGGATCTTGTCTTATTTTCTCGATTGCATGAGAATAGTCCATTTTTTCAACCGAAATTCTAAAACTAGTCAAAATTGAGCCAATTTGAGCATAGGTACATTAAAGCATGAAAGAGAAAGGAAATTTTGTAGAACAGACCTGGGATTTCATTAAATTTATATCATATATGGAACACTACAGGATATATAGGCCATGGGATCTTCTACCACATAAAATTTAGTAACTCTAGGGAACATAGAGCACATAAGCTTAATAGGAGACATAGATGGAGAACCAAATCTTCTTTATTCATCAAAATACCAGATAGTAAAATATAAAAAAGATGTTGCTTCCCAATATCAGCTACAACAACATACACATGTTGCAAAGAGAAAAAGAGTGAGAAGAGAAAATAGAATATGGCTCCTAAACCCCATAATGGAACAAAATCTAAATCTCTAAATCCAAATACACCTGCAATAAAGAAATGGGAGTGCATAATATTAGCACCAGGAACACCTAATTACATATGTAGAAAATGTATGAAATGCACAAGGGCACACTAATCTCATGGTATGACCACCAACAACAAAGGGTGTGGTCATACAATCTATAGAAATAGCAACTCTGATGCTATGAAGAAATAGATCCATGATGCTAAGAAGAAGCACAAGATGTAGATATAGCGTCAAGATCATTCTCAAAAGCATGCATAAGTAAAATAGAGAGAAGAATAAAGAGAAGAATAAAGAGATTGAATACAAGGTAAGTGATCCAATATCTTTCCAAGTATAATTGATCAAATGAATTGATGATTATTACAATAGTAATACAAAAGGAAAATTGAGTTTCCAAAATACAACTCATGCTAGCTCATAAATTAGGCTTACCAAATATGATAAACCCCCATAGGTGGATAAATCAGTTTCCAACTCTATTAAGGACCTCATGAATTACCCAAAGCATGAGTGAGTTGTCATGAGTGATGGAAAAAGATGCTAATCCTAGAATCTGGAGAAAAAATCATGGAGAATGGGTTGGAAACAAAATATAGAAGTTTCCTAGTTGACTAGCTTTACGTTATCCATTGAAAAATTGGAATAAAGAAGGATAAAGATGGAATCTATAGGAAGGTACAGTTACTAAATCTGACAGTTAATAAAGTAGGAAGGATCTAACCAAAATCAAGATAAACGCTCCCCTGAGGTATATATGGAAATTGTTGGCCAAGTGGTGCAAGTGGGTGCCAACTATCTAGGCTAGTAGGTAAGAAATTAATAAATAACGATTAAATATAGTTATCCTAAGTATGGAGTGGGTTTATAATATCCCAACACCCCCCTTTTAGCATTACTTTATGATGGATTTATCTGATATAATCATATGCATAGATGCATATAGATGCATATAGGTGTATATAGGGCACACCAACAAGGATATGGTCATTGTTTACAATTATTCATGACCAAAGAATAGATGAAAAAGGAAAAACCACATGGGGAAATCCTCGCTCAAGAAAGGATAAGCAACAACATTAACAAAATTCTTCAATATGTCTTTATCTTCACTTGATTGATCTGAATGAACTGCTTCTGGTGAAATACTTAGATGAAGAAATTATGAGCTCCATGACCATGCGCTAGAGTGTAGAATATGCAAGAAAGAAGAGGAGAGACTCCTTGTACCTCATCATATGATGAAGTAGGAGCATTATGTGAATGCTTCTTGCTTATGTGATACTCTGATCTGCAAATACAATCTGAAAATGAAAAGATATCCATGCATATTCCTTCCCAAAGAGTACAAAAAATAAGACAATCAGTTACACAATCAGTTCCTTGTATAGATGCAAAATGGTGACGTGGATCACATATCTTCCTTCCAAACTGATATATCACCTTCCCAATTCTCAAATGAGGCTGAAATAACTCTAATATATCATAAATATTATCATATGGAACAACAAATACCAAATATCTAGAGTCTCCATGAGGATATAAGGCTAGAGTAGGAAAAGGTTGAGCAACTGGGAAAAACTATTGAATGTAAAAATATGAATGATGGATGGACTTGAGATATGAACCATGGGTGTTTAGAATAAATCCAAACATGTGAAATATAATTCCAATGATTAATAATGTCATGGATAACCAACCAATGAAAAATAGAAAAGAATTAAAACCATTTGATATAAGTAACACTGCATAGGAAAGCAATGAGGAATCAACTAATGAAGTTGGGGTTTGTATAGTTTGAGGAGTATTAAAAAGTATCATAGATGTTATGTATGATGTCATAACATGCATATAATCCTGCAAATATTCCTAAATCATAATTATAATCATTTGAATGGAGTGAGGAAGAGTTGCTTAAAGACAAGTCACAATCTAGTGAAAAATCACAAGTATTGGGAGATGAATCTAGGAGAATGATAGGTGGTCTATTCAAGAAATAAATTGAGATTTATGATTCCTATATATCATAAAGTGAATCTATATCATATATATGAGGAAATTATTTAACTACGGCACTTAAGGAATAGTTTATATCACCCTGGAACTGCGCACTATGACAGTGTTTTGAGGATTCAATAGGCTTCTCTAGCTCATCTGGAACTTCAATGTTATTCTTCTCAAGTACTTGAGACATGATTCCCATATTATTCTTGAAACTTTTATTCTCTGGATGAAATCCCTCTTTGCAATAAGAACACTTGGATTTTCTACCTTTCTTCTTGACGTTCTTCATTGAACCTTCATCAGTAGGCTTCAAACTTTCATCTTCATTATCTGACTTTGGGTTCTTCTCTTTCGCTATTTTATTCTCTTTTGATATTTCATTCTTACTTCCTTGAAATATGAGAGATTATTATTTCCCTTGGATTATCTAAGAGCACCCATATCGATCAATTTATCGTAAAACTTTGTCAGTGAATCAAAGAATGTACTCAAAAAAAGCATTTTACAATTCAAAATAACAAGCCTAGTAGCATGAAACTTAGACACAAAAATTCAGTATTTAAGACCAAATTTTGATAATATAGAAAGAATCAATTGATCTTCCTTCTTCTCAATCCTGCATTTCTTGAGAAATAGAACAAGTGACTTTAATTTGGTGAAGAAACCCTCAATGGAATCAAATATGCTTGGACTCAATGATAATAACTCATTCTCCAATTGATGCGCTCTTGTCTCATCTTGTAGTCCAAAGAGAGACTCAATTTCAGACCACACTTGGTTTCGAGTGGTCTAACCATATATATGAAAGAGTAGGTCAGGAGAATTATAGAGACAAACCAATCCATAGGCTTTATCCAACCGGTTATCCCACATAGATTTATCAATATTGGCATTTGGCTCATTCTCCAAAGATAAAGTAGCTTTGTATAGTCCCTTACTGAACCATAGAATGCCAATTTTGGCTTTCCATCCATGATAGTGGAATGGAATTAGGATCATAGCTTAAGAGGAATCCATGCTAAGCAGTTGATGTGCTCAAGAAGATACTCTCTACAACTTGCAAAAATAAAAACTAGGAGAAAAATTTGTAAGCTCAATTCAAGCTCTTCTTCAAAGAGGAATAGGAGACTGGATGTGCTCTGATGTAGAGAATTGATAACTCCTCAACTATGTATAAATTAAGAAACCTTGTGCTTTGAAATTGACAACCTATGAGATCTACTACCATGTAAAAATAACAACTCTATTTCTATGAAGAAATAGATCCTTGATGCTAAGAAGAAGCACATGATGTAGATCTAGCTACAATATCATTCTCACAAGCATACATAAGGAAAATAGAGAGAAGAATAAACATAATTAATATAAGAGAGGTGATCCAATATATTTACAAGTATTACTGATCAAATGAATTGATGATTATTACAACAGTAATGCATACTTAGAAAGGAAAATTTAGTTGCTAGAAGACAACTCGTGCTAGCTCATAAATCGAGTTTACTAAATATGATAAACCCCCATAGGTGGTAAAGCACTTTCCAACTATATCAAGGACCTCACAAATTAGATAAAGCATGAGTGAGTTGTCATGAGTGATAGAAAAACATAATAATCCTGGAATCCGGAGAGAAAATCATGGAGGATAGGTTGGCAACAAAAGATAGCAGTTTCCTATTTGACTAGCTTTACATTATCCATTGAAAAGATGGAATAAAGTAGGATAAATGTATAATTTGTAGGAAGGAACGCTTACTAAATATGGAAGTCAATAAAGTAGGAAGGATCTAACCAGAACCAGGATAAAGGTTCTCCTGGGGCTATATGGAAAGTGTTGACCAAGTGGTGAAAGTGGATGCCAACTATCTAGGATAATAGGTAGGAAATTAATCAATAATTATTTAATATTGTTATCCTAAGTATGGAGTGGGTTTATAATATCCCAACACAATATCCAACATCAATATTGTGTCAAAACATAGGAATAATCTAATTGAATCACAATGAAAGGAAGTGAATGCTCCTCTCCACTTCACCAATTCCTTGTCTACTTAGATGCAGAAGGGAGGCATCGCCCAACTATTATCAAGGGGAGCATCACCCAAGCGTAGGTAGCACTAATCTTCCCATCCAAATAAACAATATATAAATTCATACCTTTTTCATTCACCTTTCCCTCCTTTTATACTTGAAAAGTATATAATACCATGGATAAATACCATGGGCCAATGAAAACCATGTTACATTATCACCTTTTTTCAATACCATAGAAAAATACTATAGAACACCCAAAACCATGCACCGTGTAATTAATGCTCCACTAACTTCATGTGGGTACCCTCTAACCATTTTTCCTTTCATAAATGCACCCTATAACTTCCTTAACCAATTCCTTGTGGACCCTTTGACTCAATTACTCAATAATTAATTAGCCAATTTTCTCTAGTTGGATGTATTAATTATTTTGGCTAATTTATCCATTAATCCATAATAATATTTTCCTTGGCCAATAATTATAATTTTTGAGATTTAATAATATTACTCACTAATTCTCCAATTTAATCCCAATTGAATTATTTTATCCTCCATACATTCAAATTGGGACTTTTGGTGGTCACATTTCCCATTAAAATTGCTTATGGAATATTCTTTAGGCTCCAGTTACTTTTAATTAATCCTCGTGAACCATATTTAGGCATTTCCCCCTTATTTGTCACCATCAATAATTTTTAATAATTTTTCCAAGGTGACTTAGGAAACTTTTAAACCATAAAAAGTATGGGGACATGAGAGTCCTCCCCTCCCAAATTTGGTTGTCCTCAAGCAATCAAGAAACCATAGGGAAATACCATCGCATCATCAACGCATTTCACCACCACATCCAACTACACCTTGGGGCATACATACATACATCAACTAAAGGAAGTGATTCATGAATGCTTGCATATGCAAACCAACTGTCATGGAGACTCATCAGCAATCATTAGGAGAAGAATATCACCCATAATCCTCACCACATTAATGAACATATAAAGTGTCTATCAATCTGTATCTTTGAAATCCCCATCTATACCTAGAGATTCATCCTCTCAAACCATAGCTCCATCTTCTCCACCATCATACCATGCATCTATTGAAGTCTACATGCATATACTAGGATCCCAAGTGATCCTCAAGAATACAAGGTGTAATATATATTCTCCTATGCAATGCATAAGAGTCACATGGGAGTCATCATAGCACCCTACTAGAAAAACATGAGCCCATCCAAAATAATGTCTCCTATAAAGGAAACTCTCCCAATGTGATGCAAAAATGGATCCATGGAGAAAAGAAGAGGCTTTCTTCCTCTACCTAACCAAACAAAATGTGCTCACAAGGAGCTTCCAATAATAACAAATTCTTGGGTCACACTTCCTGCTCGCTCTCCTAGTTCACAATTCCATCATGAACAAATTTAGCAAGTATGGGATGCCAAGGTCCTAACACTTGTGTACCCCATCAATACATAGTGTGAATACATCAGAATATGGGATTCCCATGTACCAATCATTGCACATTTCAATCATGCACAAGGTCTCCCTCCAAATTATTTCAACCAAGTGTGGAATGCGAGGATCCCATAACTAGTGCATTCCATCAATGAGAAAAGTAACACAAAATTTTACATCAAGGTGGGAGATTCCAGGGTCCCAATGCTTGTGCACTCTATCAATGAGTAGTGTTAATACAATAAAATATACAAACTGTGGTATACAAAATATCTCCCAATACACGTCATCAAAGAGAGTGACATAAAGCAATACATCATGGGGAGAGATGTCAATATCCCAAGTTATACTATGCATTCTCCCATACATCATAGATACATGATTATACAAAGATATGTCATCATGGAATACAATAAGATCATCATAAAACAAAGGGATATAGAAAAATGTGCCACAACAAAAATAGGCATGATTATCAATGTGGCTCATCCAAGCAAGTATACAATCATGTGCCAAATGTACACAAGAACAAAGTAACCAATTGGATATTATCCAATGACATACGTGAGGGTCCCATTCCAATAATTATACTCCGAGAAAGTGTGAGAGGTGTCATAAAGTGCTTCCACGTGTGCTTTTACCCAAACATTGGATGAAGAAATGCTCCCATGAAGTGGATTACATAGTGAGAAAGAAGAAGCATGAATATCATATATGCATACATGAATATGTGTTTAATTAAGAAATAACAAAGGATGTTTATACCAATAATATTGTGCTCCAATCATATATCTCTTCACCCAAGTATTGGATGAGGTTCTTTTAACATCACATGAATTAAGCAAGGATCAAGGAAAATCATGAGTCTTCAAGTGACTCAAGTGAACATCATAGGTGCATCCATGTATGAGAAATTCATCAAATAAGATCACTGGATACTTATGTTGCAAAAGAGAATGTGGGGAACTCATCATAGGATAATCATGTAGTGTAGGAGTCTCATTCTCCTCATATGGCATCAATAAAAAGAAACCCTTGACCCAAATTTCTTTTGGATGTATGTTTAAAAATATGGAAGGGTAGGATTTAGGAGAATGATCCAACTCATCGAAATGATAAGAAATTGTGAAAGTTTCATCATGTGAAGGATCCATAGGGGTAGGGTCATGCACCTCCCTCAAAAGTGGGAAACTTCCCTCATAGATTGGTTCCAAAATAGTGGAATTTTGAACTTCTTCAAAAAGTGCATAACCATCATCAAGAGGCAACTCAAGTTCTTCTTCCACTACAACAAGTGCCTGGATTTCATTAATATCATATTCAAACAAACAAGGCACCTGCAAATATCAATGTTTCTCATGACCCATCATGTCATGATAACCCTCCAAGCAATCTACCATATGACAATCTGAAACATAGGAGGAAGAACAAGTAACTTGCAACCTCTCAAGAAGTTGATCATTTTGAATTTTGAGCTTATGAATATCCTCATTATTCTTCAAGTAATACCCATACAATACATTAACAAGCTCAATTAAATCATTTATTTAAGAAATAAAAGACAAAAATTTACATTTGATGATGTTCATTTCTCTCTAAATCTGCTCCATGTATTCAAGATAGGATGGATCCTCCATTGAGGAGATTATCCAACAAGAATTTGACACTCAATGCATGAGTGTCATGGAAAATGTCTATGGCCTCTTGAATCTTTTTTTTCTCATATTGTGTGGCCCTTCAAAATGGGAAGACTCATGAAAACAATCCTTCTCTTCCTCCAACATAGGATCAACCTCATGAAGCTCATGTTGTGATGGTGAGAGCGATCTTGAGACCTCTTCCTCTACTTCAAATACTTCATTTTCTTCAGGATCATGGGAACTTGTACTTGCAGTAGCCTCATCAAGCAGAATCTCTATTTCACTAACATATAGTAATGGGAATTCATTAATAGATGTCTCTCCTTGACACCCATTTATAGGTACCTCTTCATCATATCCTCCATTAGTAGATGCCTCTACAGAACTTGGGCACTCATCATTAAGTACACCATCATGACACCCATCACTAAGTGTCTCAACGGTGCATGAAAAAACATCAGTAGTTTCTCCATAAAGGCTTGAGCATCCATAAGTAAATGCTCTCTGGTCCATGCCCCAAGTGTCATGAATCTCTCTGGTATGATCTCTGATCCTTGACATCCTTGTGCTAGCTAGCACAACATGATTCCTCAAGTGCATGCACATCTTTCTATGCACATGTGCTTTTGATTTATTCTCAGTCTCCTCTTTTGCACAATCTTATTCTTCATTTCTACAATCCTCATTAGTAAGTATTGGATCTCCAACTTTTCCAAAGTTACCTTGGAGTGACTTATGCTCCTTCTTACATTTGCTAGCACCAAAAGACGTTTGTATGCACTTCTTTTCAAGGACATGTGAAACCTACGCTATACATGATTTCAAGGCCTTATACTAAAATTCATCATTAGAGACAGTAATGATTTCAATTTCCACAAGATGAGCCAAGGAAAGAGCTCTGATACCATTGTGATCTACCCAAATCGCAATCTAGGTACGCCAAATCAAAAGGAAAAGGAAGACACCAATGCAAGGATGGAAAAACGAGGATGCACGAACTCAAGAATCCTTTTCCTAATGCACTAGGACCATTTATGATTCAAAATAAGCTACTGCTGAAGTCTACTCCAAGCCTCCTGGGTACAACATCATATGTAAACTAGATCCTTTCAACTAGCTCAAAGAGAAATATGGTAGAAATTGAATTCTGTATAGGTAGGAGGATATGGAACTTAGGGAAGGGTTCTATAATAGGTCTCTAGATTCTATTATGACAAGTTCTACAGTAATAATGTTTGCATAAAACTTTAGAGGCCGATTTTTCCAATTAGGGCTCTGGAAGTGATATTTATCAATTCGAGACTACACGATTTCCTTGTTTTCAACCATATTTTAATCTAGTAAAATGGGGCCAAATCTAATATATTAAGGTGGGGTCCAGACCAATTTTCTGTCTAGTTTTTGGATATGGTATTGTTTTTTCAATTGGATGAACATAAGTAATTGTTTCAACATAAATTCCAAAACTAGTCAAAATTGAGCCAATTTGAGCATAGATGCATTAAAGCATGAAAGAGAAAGGAAATTTTGCAGAAAATAGATGGGTTTTCATTACATTTATATAATATATGGAATACTACAGGTTATGGAGTCCATGGGATCTTCTACCACACAAAATTTAGCAACTATAGGGAACATAGAGACACATAAAATTAATATGAGATAGTGATGGAGAACCAAAGCTTCTTTATTCATAAAAATATGATATAGCACCATATAAAATAGATGTGGCTTGCCAGTATCAGCTACAAAAACATACACATATAGCAGAGAGAGAAAGAGTGAGAAGAGAAAATAGAATATGGCTCTTTAACCCTACAATGAACCAAAATCTTAAGCTCTAAAGCCAAATACACCTGTAATAAAAAAATGGGAGTGCAGAACCTTAGAACCAAGAACACCTAATTACATATGTAGCAAATGTATAAAATTCACATGGACACACTAATATGATGCTATAACCACCACCACCAACGGGTGTGGTAATACAATCTCCAACATCAGTATTGGAGCAAAACATGGGCATAATATAATTGAAGGACTATGAAAGGAACTAAATTCTCCTCTCCAATTCACCAATGCCTTGTTTACATAGATGCAGAAGGGGGACATCACCCAACTCTTGTTAAGGGGAGAAACACCCAAGACTAGGTAGCACTAAGCTTCCCATCCAAATAAACAATATCCAAATGCATGCCTTTTCCATTCACCTTTTCCTCTTTTTATACTTGAAAAGTATACAATAGCATGGGTAAATACCATGGGCCAATGAAAACCAAGTTCCAATATCACCCTTTTCCAATACCATATAAAAATACTATAGAACACTCAAAACCATGCACTGGGTAATTAATGCTCCACAAACTTCATGACAATGCTCTCTAACCATTTTGACTTTCATAAATGCACCCTCTAACTTCCTTAACCATTTGCTTTTGCACCCTTTGACCCAATTACTCAATAAATAATTAGCCAATTTTCTCCAATTGGATGTAATAATTATTTTGGCTAATTTCTCCATCAATCTGTTGTACAGGATTATGCACCTAATAACCATAGGTCTGGGGTTACCAACATACTCAATTACTTGCAGACAATTGACTTCTAAAGTGCAGAATAGGAAATAGGAGGATTAGAAGAACTTACTTGTTAAACGAAGGTCGGTCCTTGCTTATCCTCTTCCTCTCTGTTCCACTTCCAGAATCTTCAGGATTGCTCCTCTTTCACCTATCAAGAAACACTCTTCCAGATACAAGATGATTCATATACATATAAGCAAGTTAGATAAAAAATATATTATACTGAAATATAAACATTTATCAAACCACAAGACATGAAACACATATGGAAGAAGTAATTTCTTTATTATCAATAATGGAAAGAGTTAAGGTTACAACCCAGCGTCTGAGACAAGAACTCCTCTGCAACCAAAGGATTTTGAGTTTCACTGCTCCAAAGGATTTTGTAAACAATCCACCAGCATAACTTTGCTCTCCAAAATGTCTATCAACACCCTCCCCAAGGCCTATATTTATATGGGTGAAATAAGGCAGTTCTCGAAGGTTGGGGAAGTTGTAGCAGTTAAGGAAATTAAGTTAAATGACTTAACTAATCTCCAATCAGCGAGTGTTTTTATGTTTTAATGTTTGAGACATATTCGCGGGTATGTAGTAGAGCAACCCGCGAATGATTCACGACTTACCATAAGGGCAACCTGGGAATACATGGATGCACGACTTGTAACAACCGAGACTCGCGAGTGATGCGCTAGTTGTATAGAAGGATAGTCGTGAATACATCTCAACATAGCCAAATGTCAAAGTAACTAGGTGGATGGTGAAAGAATGTATTTCATAATAAACCAAGCTATAGTGTTTTCGGCAGACCTCTATCCATAAGTGTCCTTTTGTGTGCCAACATGAGGGATGTCGGCACTCGGACGGAGAGGTGCCACTCAAGTGCATAACAGATGCCCCCTAATGTGTGAGGTCAGAGGGGAATGATGGCCGAAATACATTATAATCTGTTACTCTGGAGAAACTCAGAAATGCAACGGAGCAGAGAGAATACCTAAAACAAATACATAGTAATGTCATATACAAAGTTACATCTGAGGATGCTATGTTCAATTTATTGGAACACTAGCTCCTTTACAATATTTGAGTACATCATATGATACGGGTAAAAACCACATATATTACAAAGGTGGATCGAAGCCACAATATACAATAATGATGAGTCTTCAAAGATGTGGAAGCTATGTAGATTGATCGAACATAATCTTGCTCAACTTAGTCCATAAGTGTGAACTAAGGTCTTCATAAAGGATCCCAAAGAACCAGTACAATCCAAGCCATGTGAATAAGGGTAAGCTGAAGTTGAACATGGAAAGGATTCAACAGTTTGTCAACCAATAAGGGATAGTTGACAACTGAAGCAAAGGAATTCACCAATGATGGAAGTGAATCCTGAGGTGTGATCGTCAAAACTCTAGGTCTACTCCATTAGGAAGTACTGAAAACGGAACCATGCTATGATAAGGAAGGCAACAGATCCTCCAACGGATCACAAGAGTGACTGGGAACTGGGCAAAAGAAGGGAGACACAAATAGATAACAGATATAACAATGATGGGATCAGGTGATAGATCAGACATTGAGTAGAGTCCTTGAACAGTGAGCACAACACAGAGATGACCCAAGGCAGCATACAACAGATAGATAGAACAACTAGACTTATCTATCATGTAGGAGACATGATCAGATTCCCCAGGTATAATGGACAAGAGGAGGAGTAAGAAACTCAAAGTGATAGCTGAACACAAGTGTATACTGAAACATGGATATCAGAAAGCAAAGAGTGCTATGTTCAAGGATGACATGCTGCCATTACTGAAAATAAGAGAAAACTTCTTCCTTACCTTCCCTGTTAAGTTTTAACGAGTCCAGGAAAGTAAACTCGGTTCCCTCTTCATGTTTTAACAAGCTTGAAGAGATGGGAAAATAATGCTTGATAGTGTCACTGATTCGTGGATTTAATGAGCCTGAACTAGTACATGCTCAGCCGGTATTTTCACATTTAGAGAGTCTAAAAATGCCAAAGAAGACTCCAGAGGGGTCCTTTTTCGTCCAATTTAGTCTCCTGAGGCCGAAAAAGTAAAAAACAAACCACAGAAGAACTCTCTTAACTTCCGAAGAAGAAAAGGTGCACCTTTTTCGTACTTAGTCAGGGAGGTCCGAAAAAGGTTAAATTACCACCTACCCAACGCTCCTTCCAGAACATCATAGAATAGCTTGAGTTTTACGAGTGTGAAGGAAAGAAAGATCACTCAGAAAGATCCATTTGGTTACGAGAAATGGGGCTTACAACAATAAACTCGTTGCTTTGTTCTTTAGTGTTTAACGAGCATGACACAGACACAAAGTACACTCAGAATCTTTTTCATGTTTGGGTCTAGAGCACGAAAAAGAGAAAACTAAGCTCAAACCGGGTGTTCCTTTTCCGTAAATTTAGTCCCTCAGGTCCGGAAAAGTGATAAACCTATGCCTGAGAATACTCTTCTCAATTCAAAAGAAAAGAGAGTGATCCTTTCTCGTATTATTCCGCATGGTCTGAGAAAGAGATAACCTACCACCAATGCGGATGCCCGTTCACATATTCTTAATGAGCTTGAATGGACGAGATAACTCGACAGTCAAGTATGTTTTGAAGGAGTCAGACCTAGGCCTAAAGAAACTTCATAAGGGTGGGGAGTCCTATAAAGGGATAGCTTGTAAAAAGAGATTCATAAGAAGCTCTATTTGGTGTGAAAAATATCTATGAGGAAACCCCTGGACCTCAAAGAATGACGGCATGAGCAGCAAAGGATGAAAAAGGCATATAAAGATGATACTCCTGAAATAAGGGCGCTAGCCACGGAAGAACAATGGTAGAGACAAGGGACTAATGGCTTAGAATACCATATTCCATGGAAAAATGTTAAATACGAAGGTTAACGTGGAGTGATAAGATGCCAACATGTGTTGGAAATAGCGAAACCACCCTATTAGAGCGACAACATTTTGTAAAAGTTGATAAACCTGTTCCAGGGTACAAAAGTATGGCATTAGTTAATGAGCATTTCAAACTATAGAATAAAAACCCACTTTGTGAAATATTATTTCTATAAATAGAATGAAAATTAAAACATTTCATACGATTTGAACTTTGTGAACCATAAAGAGCAAGAATACCCTCTAACTTTCATCGATCACCAAGGAAAATTGGACCGTCAGAATCAGAATCCGTCAGCTTCAGGTAACTCTACACCCTAAGCCCTTTAATTTGATCCAAGAAAATATTAAAAGTAATGGTGAATTAAGTATTTATGAGCAGCCCAAAATTACCACAGTACGCATTCGCGGGTTGCAACACAGGAGAGTCGTGAATACGCATTTCATTCGCGGGTTGTCTAACTAGACAGCCGCGAATGATTCACGACCTGTCTAAAGGGACAGTCGCGAATGCTGTGCAAAAGGGAAAAACTTAAAAAATGTGAAATATTTTTAAATTTTCAATGTGAAATACTGAATCCAAATTGGTTGTATTTTCCAGGTAAACATGGTTCTGGAGTGGAGAGAGAGAGAGCATGAAGCAATGGATAATGCGGCGCTCTGAAGCGCACCCACAATACAAGCATTGAGGACTTGTGGGCTGCTGAAGTTATTTTGTACCTCGCCCATGCGAGCCAATGTCCGCATATTGGAATTCATGGTCAATTACTGGGACCATGAATTGGGGATGTTCAATCTTCAGGGTGAGACCTTAGAGCTTACCGTGGAAGATATATATTTCATTACCGGGTTGTCACAATGGGGAGCACTGGTGAACTTGGAGGGCACTGGCAGGGGCGGTGACCCCTTAAGTGTTCAAAACTATGTAGACATGTTCTGCATACCAGGTACTCAGAAGAAAGGAAGCATCGTTCTCATTGCAGACATCCAGGATTTCACTCTGCAAGTATTGGCCAGTACTATTGTGAGACTTGCAGGATCATCAGGGTTACACATGGCCACCAGGAATCAAATGAGGGTGGCAATTGATTGCTTTAGAGGCACTCTCTATGATTGGTGCTCGGGAATTGCCCCTATCATGAAGAGGCAATTATCCGACTGCAAGAGGGGAAGAGGCAAGAACTTTGGCTATGCAAGCATACTAGTAGCGTTCTTAGAGAGAGAGTGCCAGTGATGAGCCCTGCTATACCACTACAGGTCCAATCGCCACGGCAGCCAAGGCTGAGCCAGTGGGGAGACATCTTCCTTCGTCACGGAGGAGGAGACGTAGTACAGAGTGTATATGATGATGAATTTTACACATGGTGGGAATGAAAGCTGCCGGCATTGGAGCAGTTTCCATACGCCGGGTTAGACTTCCGAGGTGACCCCGAACTCATTCTCCCTCCAGGAGAAATATGGGGCGATATGGGTAAGTAATTTTTAATTTTTTATCATTATCAAGTTTTTATGAATTTTTCAAATGATAGCAATATACATATGTACAAGTCTTAATCTGATTTATGTGTCAAAATGCAGATATTGGTCCAGTCCGCCCTGAAGGGCACCCCCGCATGTTCGTGCGTCCGGTTGTAGGAGGAGACCCAGGATTGGTCAGGGTACTTGAGGGGAAGCTGGCTAGACTGACCCAACAAGTACCCACTATACGGATTGAGCATATCCCTATAGCCATGCAGGAGTTTGTGGTTGGGGTTCCGCTGGTTTGGCTACGTCTTTTGAGACGAGTAGCTAGAGCAGTACTTGTATACAGAGATGCGGTGGAGGCCACCAAGGCCAAAGAGGCTGAGGAAGCCAAGGTGCATAGAGATCATGGGGACCAAGGTGGTCCCAGTGGCCAAGGCGGCCAGGCTTAGTTCTAGGGCATTTTGATGGATTATGATCCACA
>LPNX010800439.1:24429-88494 GCA_001517045.1 Pseudotsuga menziesii | reverse complement strand
GTAACAAGATAGGATTTCGTACCTGATAAGCTCTATTGAGCTGGGAAACTACCAACTGAGAATCCAAACAGACTTCAAGCTGGGTAATGCCACGTGACAAAGCATCCCATAGGAGCTCATTAACAGCCCTATATTCAGCAACATTATTAGAAGTAGGACCAACACAAGCGCCACCCGCGGCAACAAGCTGTCCTAAGGGAGAATAGATAACACATGCTGCTGAAGCCAGGTTACAAGTGTGACGGCTGGTGCCATCAGCAAAACCTATATACATCTCGGAAGACATCTGCAACAACCAGCAGATAATATAAAAAACAAAACTGACAACCTATTGTACATAAAATACATACAAGAAAAATACAAGAAAAAGTGCTAAGCCTAAGCATAGTACTTCTTCAGGTAGAGCCCATTTCTAGGCTCAGGTAGCTTATTCCCATCATAATCCACTAATTCATATGCTCCTTTACTCAATACCTTCGACACGACATAGGGTCCTAACCACATAGCCTTGAATTTTCCTGCCCCCAGGGGTTCTTTATCTTGGTCCCAGAGCAAGACAAGTTCCCCTTCAGAGAAAACCCTAGGTTTGACTATTTTATCATATTGAGATTTAACCCTATTTTTATGAGCCTGATTCATAGTCAACGCATCTCTACATTGCTCATCAAGGTGTTCTAAATGTACCAGGCGTTCTTCGAGCTCAGTCGTATCAGGTAACACATGAATGGCTATCTTCAAAGACAGGATTTCGCATTCAATCGGAGTGACTGCTTCCACCCCGTGAACGAGTTGGAAAGGGGAATAACCCATGGCAGTCTTAACGTTAGTTATGTAATCCCAAAGAGTAGGATATAACATGATGTGCCAATTAGAACGGGCTGCATCAATTGTCCGTTTAAGGATAGTTTTTAAAGTCTTGTTTACAGCCTCAACTTGACCATTTGCTTGCAGATAGTATGGAGAAGAGTGTTCTTGTCTAAATCCGAGCATTGTAGTCAGTTCCGTCATCATATTATTTTGAAAATGACTGCCATGGTCAGTGACAATCACTTTGGGAATACCAAACTGTGCAATAATCTGATTGAAAACAAAGAAAGTTGTTGTTTCCCCGTTGACTTTAAAAGTAGGCATTGCCTCTACCCATTTCGTAAAATAGTCAACAGCTACAATGATGTATTTATGCCCCCCAGCCAAGACTGGGTTGCAGGTCATGTAATTAATCCCCCATTTCATGAAGGGGCCTACCAAGACAACAGGAAATAATGGAGCAGGATGCGACCGCATCTTCCGGGTGTAAAGCTGACACGGATGACAATGCTTCACGGATTCCACACAATCTTTGAAGATCGTGGGCCAGAAATAACCGGCATGCAATATCTTCTGGGCCATTGCTAACCCAGATAAATGACCCCCACACGCTCCACTATGAGAATCATTTAGGAAAACCTCTGCTTCCTCATGAGTAAGGCAGTGACGCAATACAGAATCTACCCCTCTTCGATATAATGTATCTCCTATAATCAGGTAGTTCTTGGCATGAAGGCGTAACTTACGTCGTTCCTCCCTAGAGTAAGCGGAAGGATACTTCAAAGTCTGGAGATATATAAGAATATCTCCGTACCAAGGATCATAGGTGGATATCAGAAAGATGTGCTCATCTGGGAATGAGTCATCTTCAATCACTACATCTTCTTCAGTGGGAAATTCTGCTATAAGCTCAGCAAAAACTAAGGATTTTTTAGATTTAGCGGACTGAAAATCCAGGTCAAACTCCTGAAGAATGACCATCCATTTATTAAATTTTCCCCCTACAATCCATTGGGATAAAACATATTGGAAAGGATTTACATCCGCCACTACTGTAGTGGTCCTCAGTAAAATGTAGTGCCGTAACCTCTGTACAGCATAAACAGCTGCTAAGGCTAACTTCTCGACGTGGGAGTATCTAAGCACAGGTCCGGCCAAAGCACGGCTAAGGTAATAAACAACATGCTCAACAAGCTTGTCGTCCTCCTGAACTAGAACTACCCCAATGGTCGACTCCGACGCGGCTAGATATAATATGAAACCCCTAGAATAATCTGGTGGACGTAATAAAGGAGCCGACAGCAAATATTTTTTCAATGCCTCAAACGCAAGTTGTGCGGTTTGATCCCATACAAATGAGGTGTCCTGCTTGAGCAAGCGCATGAAACCTTTAGTGATATTGGCATAATTAACGATAAAACGTCGAAGACAGTTAGACTTTCCTTGCAAGCTTTGAAGTTTCCTGAGAGAACGAGGAGGAGGCAGATTTACATTAGCCTCAAATTTCAATGGATCCACTTGGATGCCTCTACTAGAGACAATGAATCCGAGTAATCTACCTGACTCGACGCAGAATACACACTTGTGGGGATTCAAGAAAATTTTATAATATCTGCATCGTTCAAAAATTAACCGTAAATGATCTAGATGTTGGACTCTCTTGCAAGAATGTGCAGGCAGATCATCAAGGTATGGTTCCACAATGGCTTTAATGTCGTGAAAAGCAAAGTTCATGGCTTGTTGAAAGGTAGCCCCAACATTTTTCAATCCAAAGGGCATTTTTCTATACACGAATGTACCCCAAGGAAAAATGAAAGCAGTTTTATGCTGGTCTTCCGGTTTGATTTGGATTTGATTGTAGCCGGAGAAACCATCCATAAATGAAAATACCTCACTCCCCGCACATGCATCTATGATCTGGTCAATAAATGGTGTGGGGTAGTTGTCCTTAGGACAAGCTTTGTTAAGATCTCGAAAGTTCGTACAAACGCGAATAGTCCCTTGCTTTTTATTAACAGGAACAGGGTTGGACACCCATTCAGTCAAAGCTATGGGATATATAAAACCATCTTTCAACAACTTTTCAACTTCTGCCTTCACAGCCGCCGCTTTACGCGGGTTCACGGGTCTTAATTTCTATCGAACAGCTTGGCATCAGGATAGGTTCAGATTTCATGTTGGACAATAGATGGGTCAATGCCTGGCATCTCCTCATATGACCAGGCAAAGATATCGCGGAATTCCTTGAAAAGGGCAGTGTAGATGGAAATCTCCTCCGAAGATCAGTTTGCACCTATACAGATGTTTTCCACGAGATCTAGAATCACAGAGATGTTGATGGGTATAGTGGTGGAAATGTTTTCCATATTCCCCTTGGCAAACACCCCTTCCCTATGAAAAGGGTTGATAGGTACTTCAACATCTTCTAAAAGTATCACCTTAAACTCTTGGTTTTCTATCTTGCTTAGATCTAGAAGAAAATAGGATCGATGATGAAGATCCTCACAAATATTATCACGTCCGCTCATGGCTTCCAGAATAGCTTCATCGGAAGGTAAAACAGTACCTAAGCAATCTATGGAATGTGAAGAGTTTTCTGCCCATGCGGGAAAATAGACCTCTTCTAGATCATCTGAGACTAATAAAGGATCTGGAATGGGATCAACGGTGGCTTGAGTGATAGCTTGATAAGCCACCTCCACTGTTGATAAGGGAACTTCAGGTTCATGGGGAGTTTGGAGGACCCAAGGATCAGTCCTATCAACAACTGTAGTGATGGACTTCCCCACAGTAGTAGAACCAATGTACTTCACCAGGGCTAGAAAATCGAATGTGCCCATTAATGATGCGTACATTCCAGCCCCCAAGCTTTGTGCAGCAGGTTTGGCCTGATCAACGAATGGCACAGTGGAATCCTTAGACTCTAAACAACCTTTTCGGGTAAAATCAAGTTGGTCAACAGTAACCAACTTTCCCTCATGTGGAAAAACCACGACACGAAGAACAACCGATGCAACAACAGACATTGCATAAGTCCAATTCCTTCCCAGAAGCAAATTGTAGTCCAAGGGAGCATCAATCACTTCAACTTCAACAGACACTGCTTTTCCTGCTAACTTAATCTCAAAAGCCGGCAGGATACCATGAGGATGGAAGGAGCTTCCATCAAAAGCAGTAAGTAAAGTGTTTGACGGGACCAGCTCTAGGGATCCAAGAGCTTTCCAACAGGCCAGGGACATGACACATGTAGAGGCTTCCTCATCAACAACTTCCCTTCCAATGGTCTTACCACCATGGACGACATCTATTGATAGGGCTACATGGTAAGGCAGGCGAATTTTGACATCAGATAGATTGAATTTCGCCATGAGACTCGAAGAATCCATGCCGCCTAAAGCTGCTAAGAGAGCATCCCGCTAGGCAGGACAACTCTGTAACACCTCTAAAGCTAACATTGCACAAGGGGTTTGAGCTAAGTCTTCAACCACAGAGTAGTTTGAAGCAGCCCTAGCATTTGGGTTATGCAAATTCTTCTTAAAGACACCTTTGGGTATCTTTGGCATAATCTCGGCAGGTTTCTCTATAGTGAGAGGGTTGGAAGGTTCACCTACAGCTTTACCCTTTTCATCAGTCTCTTTCTCATAGTTTTTGTTCCTGGTTTGCAACAAAGTCGAGGATCGAACCATGTTGATATAGTTAGGGTCAGGGGAAGTTTGAGTGCCCCCTGCTGTGTTAGAAGCTGAAGCAGTATTTTGTCCTTGGGGAAACAGATCCTTCAGGACAGCCAGTTGTTGAGCTTTGAGCAGCTTCTGGGCTTGATCCATGAAGGGACAAAGGTGAGTAAGGTGGTCCTCTTGGCACAACTTACAAGGGAACTTGACCTTCTTCTTTTCTTTTTTTCCCCCATCAGCATTATTCACGGGCTTTGGCTTGTTTTGTTTTCCCTCTCCCTTTTTACCCTTCTTTTTCTTCCCATCGGGCTGCTGATTGCCCTTTTGAGAGGTTTGAGCAAAAACATTTGCATTTTGGGGAGAGGGGGCAGCCTTTGCTGCCTCCGCCATAGACTGTTGGACAGACAACTGGTGAAGTTGCTTAGTTAAAGACTCTACGGTGGGAGAGTTAACAGACCCAACCACACCATCGAGATGGGGTCCAGGCTTAGGCTTCTCCGATGCGAAGGCCTCGATGCCTCAGGGATGATCTCATATAATATCCCAGAGTGTGAGTAAATCAAGTCTAACTGCTGGGCCCTGAGTATGGCTTCTTCTTCACTCATTACTCCTGATGTGGAAACATCCTTAGATATGTATGGCAACAGTGATTTAAGGAACCATTCTAATAGAAACTCAGGAGGAATGGTAGCTTTGATAAGGCTCTTTCACCTCCTCCACTCTTGGATATGATCCAAGATGTGGGTAGCCTTGTTTTGTCTAAAAGTAGACAACAATTCCGTTCCGAAATTGTATCAAACTAGAAGCTGAAAGTGGCTAAGGAAAGCACTAGCCAAATCCCAGAAACTACTAAAGGCAGCAGAAGGCAATTCAATATACCACTTGGCCGCCGTACCTATCAAGGTCCTCTGGAATAGCCTCAATCTAATTGAATCCTCATTCAACGAATTGGAAGAACACCATAAGTGAAAAGTGGTGGCATGTGCCCCAGGATCTTCACCAGTTTTACCTTCAAATTTATGGATATCCGAGGGCAACTTGGTGGGAACAGGTGGCCACAAGGGGTCATGCCTCACTGGGTCATTCATCAATTTTGATAAGTATGGCAAGTTTAAAGTTTCCAGGAAAGGAAGTTTGGGCCTAACCGGGGCACTAGATGTGCCAACTTGGGGATTAGAGGGACTTGCCCCCGAATGCCCATGGGAAAAAGTGGGGTTGCCCCCAACCACCAGTTGTGAAGTGGGAAGGCTGCTTTGAAACGGATTCCATCCGTAAGCCACAGTATTTTGGGTGGGAGGTGCAGTGTAAGTGGTTCGGGCCGTCCCCATAGAAGCAGGGGTCTGAAAGACTGGAGCTGGTATCCCTCCGCTAAACAACGAAAAGGGAGAGCTCGTGTATGGGACCGAAATAGGGGTTTGGAAGCTTTGCCCATAATAGGTGTTGCTCCCAAACTGCACTCCTACATATGAAGGAGATGGACCTACGTATGGATTGGATGGGGGAATGTGCCCCCAATTCCAAGGATATACTTGGACAAATGCCGAGGATCTAACTGGACCACTCTGGGTAGTGTAAGGGAAGGAAGAAGGAATAGTTGGTATACTAGGGACCCCAGTAACCATGTCACCAGAAGTACCTCCTATGTTGGAGTGAACCGATGGTTGAACCACCTGGCTCGCTGGAGTTAAAGGTGTAGAAGGAAAACTAGATCTAGGGGCACTAACCGGGGGAGGTAGTACCCCTTCAACCGGAATGGTTGAGGTGAAAAAAAAAGGACTTTCTTCCGCCAAAGACATGGTCCTACCCACAGGGACACCTAGTACTGGTGAATCAAAGGGTCTAACCTGCACGATCACAGGATCGTTCAAATCAATCAAGGGAGTGTTAAAATTCCTTGCAAACTCGTCAATCTGCAAGTCTTCTATCTCGACTGTATCAAGATTAAAGCGGTTAGCAATGAGTTCTGGTTCATCGAGAACTTCACTTATTCCTACAGGTTCAAATGAACCTTCTGTGTCTAATCTCCGCCTTTGAGGTAAAGGTGGAGGCTCCAATGTGGTGAGAGGAGGAAGGTTTCTCAACCTTCTCGACCTCCTAAAAGGTTGGTCCTTTAGAATTAAAAATTCGACAAATCACACCCTAAAGCCAACTAAACACAAGCAAATCCACAGAGCATACACCAAAAAAAATTCCTAGAGTCTCAAGCAATCAAACCAGGGTAAAAGATATACTTTTCCGAAGAAAGCTGATGAACGATTACTTGGCCTCCTTGAGGTGGTTCTTAGGCACAAGCGGAGGAATCAACCACTGCCCTCCTACACTTTCCACAACGGTTACCTTCCAAGCCTGTTCAAGGTGAACCAGAAATAACCTTCTGGTTTACCTAGGTATGCACCCTAAAAGACAAGAGACTAAAGGCTACCTTGGAAATACCAGCTGTCTGGGGGGACAGTAGTCAGCCGAACTCATACGCATGGGCAGGGTAGCTAAGCCCGAAACTCTGTCTAGGACAGAATCCCCAGATGCATAAAAGTCCTGGGTTACACTTTGACAAGGATTCGGAGGGTTATCTCCTCTGTCCAAGCCTCCACGCGGCCTAGTGCTTAACTCTCGTTTGAGAGGAGCTTCCCAGATATAGTGATAGAGTCAAGGATTTACCTAACGAAAGGTCCACTATGTCTGAGTTTATAACTTGTGGGAAGTTTACACTCCCTAGCCCACAAGTCTAGCCTAAGCTAGTAGGTGAAAGGCCCCTAAAAATAAAAACTTACTAGTAAATTTTACTTTATGCGTTTATTTTAGAGGGTTGTTCTTTACTCAAGAGGTAATGGAGTGGTAAACTGTATGGTGTTTTGACTCAAACAAGAAATAAATGAAAGTAAAGGTGTATTCAAACCAAACTACTACTATAAAACAAACTTCTTTTCATTTTTCAAATATGTATTGATGAATTAAAAGAAAAAATAAGAGAAACTAAGCCTATATTTTTGTATATTTTGAGATTATATTTTTAAAATGAAACAAACACTACTTATGAAAAAATCACAGTGAAAAAGGTTAACTATGTTTTCTTTTCACATTTAAAAATGATAAAAAATCTACTATGCATCTACAATGCACTCTACTTGAGTAAACTTGAAACTCACAAACTGTAAAAAGGCCACAATCTAAAGCAAACAGGCTGATAGAACCAAAAGACAACCACTAAAGGAAGGCTAGGAACCCTAGCTTGGGTGCAAACAATGACAAAGAATCACTGCAGACTTACAAAGGCAAGTGACAACCAGCCACTGTTAGAAAATAGACTGGAAAAACAGAGCCCAAGACCCTGATCATTGATCTGGACTAAGACACTTTAACCTACAACCCAAACAGGCCAAAATACTTCAAGATGAAAACAGTAAATAAATCAAGCACAAAAACTCAAGGGCTTTCAAGAAGCACGAAGTGTGACCACCTGAGGCATTCAAACAGACTCTACAACATTCTTAAAGAAAATCTTCTCAGAAAACAGGGATTATACCAAGAAAAAGAACAAGCAAACTCTTACTTAAAAATCCCAATTTCCAGGAGTATTCACGACTGTGTATAAGAGCAAGTCGTGAATGACGTGCGACTGTCTAGTATTACAACCCGCGAATGCAAACCAGTATTCGCGACTGTCTAGAAATACAACCCGCAAATGGGTATAAAAATTTTCTCAAAAAATCAAGAAAAGACCCAAGACTTTCAAATGCAGAAGCAAATAAGAACCAGGATAAAAATCACAAACAGACTCACAAGCAAAACTGGTCAAGACGTCAGAAATGACCTACAACAGTCTAGGCTTTCCCCAGCGGAGTCGCCAGTTTTGTTGTATAGGATTGTGCACCTAATAACCATAGGTATGGGGTTACCAACATACTCAATTACTTGCAGACAATTGACTTCTAAAGTGCAGAATAGGAAATAGGAGGATTAGAAGAACTTACTTGTTAAACGAAGGTCGATCCTTGCTTATCCTCTTCCTCTCTGTTCCACTTCCAGAATCTTCAGGATTGCTCCTCTTTCACCTATCAAGAAACACTCTTCTAGATACAAGATGATTCATATACATATAAGCAAGTTAGATAAAAAATATATTATACCGAAATATAAACATTTATCAAACCACAAGACATGAAACACATATGGAAGAAGTAATCTCTTTATTATCAATAATGGAAAGAGTTAAGGTTACAACCCAACGTCTGAGACAAGAAATCCTTAACTGCTACAACTTCCCCAACCTTCGAGAACTTCCTTATTTCACCCATATAAATACAGGCCTTGGGGAGGGTGTTGATAGACATTTTGGAGAGCAAAGTTATGCTGGTGGATTGTTTACAGAAGCCTTTGGAGCAGTTAAGGAAATTAAGTTAAATAACTTAACTAATCTCCAATCAGCGAGTGTTTTTATGTTTTAATGTTTGAGACATATTCGCGGGTATGTAGTAGATCAACCCGCGAATGATTCATGACTTACCATAAGGGCAACCCGCGAATACATGGATGCGCAACTTGTAACAACCGAGACTCGCGAGTGATGCGCGAGTTGTATAGAAGGATAGTCGCGAATACATCTCAACATAGCCAAATGTCAAAGTAACTAGGTGGATGGTGAAAGAATGTATTTCATAATAAACCAAGCTATAGTGTTTTGGGCAGACCTCTATCCATAAGTGTCCTTTTGTGTGCCAACATGAGGGATTTCGGCACTTGGACAGAGAGGTTCCATTCAGGTGTATAACACAATCCAGAATAATATTTTCCTTAGGAAATAATTATAATTGTTAAGCTTTAATAATATTACTTGTTGATTCTCCAATTTAATCCCAATTAAATTATTTTAGCCTCCATGCTTTCAAATTGGGAATTTTGGTGGTCACATTTCCCATTAAAATTGCTTAGGCAATATTATTTAGGCTCCAATTACTTTCAATTAAGCCTAAGGAACCATACTTATTTGTCACCATTAATAATTCTTAATAATTCTTCTAAGGTGACTTAGGAGATTTTTAAACCATGAAAAATATGGGGCCATGGCAACATTCCCAAGAACTGTTGGTGCAACATGATGCTCATCAACAACCTACAATTCTTATGAATCCTTTCCTTTAGAAAAATAACAAATGGTTGTAGGAGTCCTATGAAATCATGTAAACCTACATAAGGGGACGAATAGGGAACCTCCCTAAAAAGAGGAATCCCATCAAATTTTAGTGTCTATATGTGTGAATGGGAAGTAATTATCCATAGTAGAGATATGACCGGTTATGTTTCTAAGGGAAAAGTTAGCACTTTTAAATTCCAAACCATTTGGATATAGAGAAGCGAATAAAAGATGCATGCCTCACATCACAAAGGGTGTCTTTAAGAGGTCCATGCATAATCCTAATTTTTTGGATACTGAAAACTTTAGCATCATTGAATATTTATCCCAAGAATTGTGCATGATGTATACTTTGGAAGTCTTGTAAATCTACCCATGCAATGCAATATATTGGTATATTCCAATGGTGCACTAGACCCATTGGATTCTCAACTTATAGCATTTGACTTGACAAACTATAGTCATGGTCTTCCCTATTTTGTCACATTTTAGATTCAACTTTTGATCAAGGGATTGAACATGTTCAAAACTGTGGTTGATGATGGACAAGGAAAAATTTAAGGATCCATAATTTTCTTAAAGTGTAGAAACCTTGGAGAATCTTACTAATTTTCAAATTTCTAACCATAAAATGTTTGACGACATTTCTTAAAAAAAATGCTCAAATTTTGAAGGGTTTAATATACTTTTTGAACAATTTTGGCGATTTTTAGTGTAACAAATTTTAATTCTATGGAATTTGGGTAAATCATATTAGAAAAAATGGAAAATGGTTAATAGTTTTTTGGAAAATACCTTGAAAATTATCCCATGGGATAAATTTCACCCCTAAACGTTTCCTTAAAGACAGAGCTTCTACTTGTGTAATGTCCTTGTCATGTTAACAAGCTATCAACTCACTTGAGACTATCCCATTTCCTATGATTCTAAAATATTTCAATGGGCATACGTTATCTCTCATGGAATTATCCCTATACTCCTAATGGAGCTAAGAAGTAAGATAGTGTCCATACAGGTTGAATTTGTTGAAAATCCTCTAGATTATAATGCCTCCTTTGGATGAAAAACATAATTGTTTTCAAAGGAATATTACAACTTATTTCCTTATTTCAAATCAATTTTCCTTTTGGAATTGGAAATTTTCACCAACTATTGCAACATCGGGTCATTCACAATAGTTTGTCTCCAAACATCAGATGTGATGGATGAACGATAGATTAATTGAAACAATCACAAGAAAATGGCTATTGTTGATACCCAATATTTTCTCAAGGAAAATAAATCCTCATAAACAATCATTGAAGCAGTCAATAATGGTTTTTGTTGATAGTATGATAAACTAATGAAGTGATAAATCAATGTATGGATTTATTTCTCTTATTAGATTGTGTTCTCCTTACCTTAGTACCAATAATAACCCTAATCTACTCGACAAAGAATATGAATCATTCTTTCATGATACTTATATAAACCTTTTCCAACAAATTCATTATAGATAATAAGAAAATGGCCAATATGCATCCTAATGTGAGAAGGGAAGACCTTATGTTAGTAATTATTATGTTTTATATTCCATAGAAGAAAGTGCTCCATCATGTTCTGATGAAGTGTTACCAAAATTGCAAGAGTTAGGCGCTTTTTTTGCATGATTTTAACCAACTAAAGTTATAGACTTTAGGTATATTTAATAAGATAAACTTTTTGTCTTAAATTTCTCCTGCTTCGTCAAATTCTTCCCAAATTAGCTTATAAAACCGTATTATATGGCTATTTATAAGTAAAGAAAAAAATACTTATGAATCACTTTTAAAGCCAATATCCTTACTATAACAACTTATAGGAAAGATGATAAAGATTGATTTATATAAATGTAGAAACCAAGTTAAATCTAAAAGAAAAAGAATAACCAAATAACTAAATGATTTTGAGAGCTTACACAATAGGCCATGAATAAACTTATAAGAATAAGATAGGTTGTTGAGCAACAAGTCCCTACTTTAAAGTGATAATTTAGGTAGAAAGAAAATACTTATTAGCAGTAACTCAAAGCAAGAAAGAGTTTATATTATTCACCACAACTATTAAAATCCTTGGTAATGGTTAATGGTTTCCATATGTCCATATGATTAGTCTTAGTCCTAGTATCCAATATCCAATGATTACTCTTAGTACTAGTATCTTTATTTAATGGAGGGATTTTATTAAGTGCCTACTAGTAAAAAGGGATAGCCTGATCTATTGAATACGAAAAAGAAGGATGTTCTACATTAAACTGGCATGCTCATGTATCATTTCTATCAGGCTATCGGCATGCACAAACTGTTTATTGCAGGAATTTAATGAAATGCAAAAGAAACTTGAATGATGGTGTTGTGAGATATTCGTTCAATGTAAAACCCTTTAAAAACGGGGTTAGAATAAAGTGTGCGCATTAGAAGAAGCCTTTAGCATAAAGAGCGTGCATGAGAAAGGTTTGTGCTATCATACTTGGCGAGCCATGTTGAAGAAGGAAACATCAAGGTATAAAGGAATTATTTAGTAAAAGAAAATTACAAAACTGGACCTACAGGTATCTTTCTCTTGGTGGCAGGGTGGTCCTTATAAAAGTTGTTCTCACTGTGTTGGCTGTCTATTGGTTTGCTTTGGAAAGATGTCCTAAATCTATTCTAAATGTACTGTGCAAAAACTATATTCTCCTTTCTCTAGGGATCCTTAGATGTCTATTATAAACCTCATTTCACAAACTGGGAAACTCTATCCTTACCTATTGAATTCGGTGGCTAGGATATTAAGAACCTTGAATGGTTTGGTATTTCTCTGAGACTAAAAAGTATGTGGCAGCTACTTACTGGTACTGGTTATTGGAGTAGAATTATTGCCCATAAATACTTAAAGGACAAACCCTTAGAAGACTGGTTATGTGCCTAGAATTTATGTGTCTATGGTACTTCATACTTTTGGAATGGGTTTATAAGAATATTGGAGTGGATTACCTGTCAGTTGGGATGGAAGGTGGGTAATGGATTAAAGATAAAAGTGGGGATTGACCCTATTGCTAGGCACAAATCATGATACTTACTATTTGAGGAGCTCAGAGATTATCTCACTGATCTGGGGATTTCATATCTTGCCCAGGCTCAAAACTTGGATGTGGGTGGTATTGATAAACCCAATTGGTACACTGCTACTGATTTGTTGTTGGGTGGTGATTGGGTTGCACAATGGTCCTCTTATGTAAAGGGCCTGACTCATGGGGGTATAAGGATTGGGAATGATGAGGATAAATTTCTTTGGATGTATGATGAACAAAGGGGTATGGTGATAGCAAAAAAATATTATGATCTTATTGTTTCCAATCATAGAACTATTATGGACAATGATATCATATTGAATATTTGGCACTTTAATATCCCCCACAAGCTTAAGTGTTTTAACTGGCTCACTTGCAATAAGAAGATTAATACTTGGGATATTCTGTGCAAGAAAGGCTGGAACGGTCCCAATAGGTGCTGTCTTTGCAATGAGAAAGTTGAATCTGTTGATCATATTTTTGTTAGCTGTCCCTTTATGAAGAAGATGATTTTGGGGCTCAACTATTTGTTTGATGTGAACATAATTTGGACTGCCCCTACATTTATGGAAAATCTCTCCATTTGGGTATCCAAGTATGGCTCTTTACAGTATCTACCACTATTTCTTATTTGGAATATTTGGAAGGCTAGGAACTGCATGTTATTTGAAGATTGGAATCCTATTTTGGTAGGACTTTTACATACCATACATGATGAGGTTAATACTTATAAACCTTTTCTGAAGCACAGGTATAAAATCAGGATCATTGGGAAGCCTCCTGCTTCAAATTTTCCTAGGATATTTTTTTGATGGAGCCGTAGAAAATAGCATTGGTGGAGCTGGTATTTGTCTTTGGTTGAATGATCATCATTTGTTATCCTTTAAAATTGGATGTGGGACTAGCACGAACACTAGAGCTGAACTCTTAGCACTCTGAGCATCATTACGAATCGCCTTACCTACATATCTTTTGCGACTCCTCTATGATTATAAATTGGGAAAAAAAGGAATCAACCCTGAACATGGTGAACCTTGAGGCTTGGTGAAACAACACTAGAATTCTCATGTTTTCTTTCACTTGGGTGGATTTCAGTCATGTCTATAGGGAATATAACAAGAGGGAAGACATCTTATCCAAGGAGGGTTGTACTTGGCTCATGGACATCTCTTACTTACTGAATCATATAATGATGAGATTATTGGGGAAGACTCATTACAACTATTTTAGAATTTGCTCATTCTACTTCAGTTTTTATCTCATTGATTCTTTGAGCTATATCAGGTATTGTTGAGCAACTATTTTAGGATATACAAGAGTCACTCTCCTGCTTGGATAAGATTTCTGGGCTCTTGTTATATAATCTAGGGACATCTATGACTGATATTATATAGCTCACTTATGAGAGGATTATTATGTACTAATCCCTAGGTGCTTTGGGTACCCTTGGTATACTCTGCTTTATTTTATGTTTTTGTAATGTATGAATGTATTGTACTGATATCATTATTGATCTGTTGACCCATGGGGTATTGTACTAATGTACTAAAGGTGTAAAAGGTTCTTTTGATTCAATAGAATACCAAGGAATTGTTTTTTTCGACTGTGAAAAAAAAGGAATTATTTAGTAGCGATCCCATCCTAAACAAGCATCCCTAATGTGTGGAATACATGGAATATCGAAATAAAACCTCTCCTAGTGATCAATGCTTCTCTATGGCTAGACAAATGTATATGTTTTAAGGATCGTACAAATATATATATTATGGTTGCATGTAGGTGCAATCTAAGGAGTGCCACAACTATACATACATGTAGGATTGATCCTTCATGACATATATCGAAACTAAAATGTTGGGCTATAAGCCAACAAACTTTTGAAGTTCTTGATTCCCTTCAAGGTGTTGACGTAATCTTGCAAAATATCATCAAAATTGGAAGTGACGATGGAAGGATATCCTGACACTTACTCTCTAAATAAATAGGCGCAAAATTTGCTATGATATGGTGTGTTGAACACCATTTATTCCCGCTTTATTTAAGCATATATGCTACACTAAGTTGTGTATATGTGAAATTTGACATACCCTACATAGTAAATTTTCTTAAGGTGTAAAAACCTTTCCCTTAAGATAAAATCACTTTGGTTGGATGGACATCCAAAGGTTCATCTTCATGTCTACCTAATACTTTACCAAGTGTGTACAGTACATGCTATCTCATTTTATGATCAATTTGCATATCTCTTTATTATGAATAAGATAGTCTTTCTGGGTGCTTGACCCACTCATTGGACAATGGAAAATTGTTCAAGAACATGGAGCTAAATAAAGTTTTTTATTACATATTCAAGAAGACATAATCAAATCAAGAGTTAATTCATTCATCCATAGATGTCGAGAGAGGGATCCACTAAGAGAAAATAATAGTTCGTAGAGTAAGGATGAGGTTGCTCCTAAAAAAATGATATCATAAGAAGAGAGGTAAAAATCATCTATTTTTAAAGAAAAAGTGCCATTAAAGTTTGTAAGAATAGGTTTACTTGTCACCTCATGTGGAATTCAATTCTTACCCTCGCCCAACTTCATCCATCACCCAACCGTTGGTATTCTTCCTTCCGATCGATCACATTGCTCTCACAAGTTGTCTTCCTGTCTGGCTTTCTTCCTAGCTAGTAGGGTGAACTGACTGAGGGTAGCAGGAAAGGCTGTGGGGAATATTGATCATAGCTTGATAGATTGTTTTGTGGAAACATGTCTGATGGATTGATTGATTGATAGATAGATTGATAGCTTAGTTTTTGACAACATGATTGATGGATTCATAACTTGATGGCTTGATTTGTTTACCTGTTTTGTGGTCTGTCTAATTTATCCATTCTTTGGTTAAATAGAGTTTTTCTGAGGTTTATCTAAGATTTAGTTGGGGAAATTCATTCTTAACCTATGGGTAAGTCTCTTCCCTTCCACTCTCTTTCCAAATTCTAGATTCTCTCTTGTGTCTTTCTTGCCAAATCCTAGTTCTTCAATCTTGTGGCTACCTTAGGACTCTATTGCCACTATATATAACGACCTTAAACATTTTTAAGATTATACTTAACCAGTAACATGTTTAGGATGAATATTAGTCGTTAAAGTAAGCTTCCTAGATAATCAAAATTTCATATAAAGTCTATCGTTTTGCATTCATCAACCAAGTTCAACTGAGGAGAATATTTGAGAACTCATGTTGCATTCCCGACTAGGTTCAACTGAAGAGAATATTTAAGTAGTCGTTGATTTTCTGAAGACAAATCATTGTAGAAGACAAATTTGAGCATCCATTGAGTTCATGAATATGAATTGTTGCAAAAGACGTGCTCTTTCCAGATACCTAGTGAGCAACAATAAGCACACTGATAAGAGGCACCAAAGATCATTTCAACAACAATGCCAGAGTTCAGATCAACATCCCCACTGATAGTTCTCTTGAGCTCCTAGCCAAATAATTTATGTAGCGAATAAATAGTATGTGCTTCATGTATAATTTAACCAAATACATGTGTTAAAGAACTTCCACGTAGCTACAAGGCGATGCCACCTAGCTTCTAGCATCTGCAAGGCATTGTACCAACACATCATGAATTTTTATGTATCCCATTATAACATTTAATGTCAAATGGTAAAGCTAGATTAATTCCAAGCATTACTTTTGTTTCATAAAAAAATATTCAGTACTCTTATGCACTCTTATTTTAGCCTAAAAAATTTAGTGACAGTGCACTATCTACCTCCATATGAGGCCAAATAAGAGGAAGACCTGAGTCATTTGTGGAGAAAAAATGTTTTGTATATATATTGGTTGAATAAAAAGTTTGATTAAGAAAATTTAAGATAAAAACTTAGAATTTGTTTTGGTTTGGATGCATAGTAATTAAAATGGTGGTAAGCCAATTCATAGACACTAATAAGATTACTTTGTTTATATATTGCTCTTATTCTTACAGCTTTTTTATTTAATTATGTTATAAAAATATATTTTATTTACAATTATAAACTTCAATCACAATTAATATCCCACTAATATCTCACTTATACAGACTAAAACCAGCTTAGATCCAAATCCTAGGCTCTATCAAGCCTCGAGAGGGATCAAATCTCTGGAGGTGCAAACCTCTTCTTAGGTATTGCACTCAATAAACTATCAACTTTGGTGTGTTCTATATATAGCCATTGATTTGATTTAAACCAAAAGACACATTTTTTTATTTAAGGTCCACATACAATAATTTTATTTTTAATATTTAATATTATTTATGGCCGACATATAATATTTTTTATTATTTTTTATTTTGTTAAGAGCCAACATTACAACATCTCCTCAATATATGGTTTTAAAACCATATGCAAGGCCCTCCTAAAACCATGAGTTATTTAGGAGGCATTGCACATGGTCTTAAAACCATTTGCAAGGCCCTCCTAAACCATGTACAATAAAACCATGGATTGTTTAGGAGGCCTTGCACATGGTTTTAAAACCATGTACAAGGGGCTCCTAAACCATGTACAATAAAACCATGGGTTGTTTAGAAGGCCTTGGACATGGTTTTAAAACCATGTGCAATTTTTTATTTTTTATTATTTTGTTAGGTAGGAACATTTCAACATCTCCGCCGTTGTTTTTTCTAGTCCACATTAATTTTGGAGGATAATTAAAATTTTTACTTTTTATTATTTTGTTAGCAAGAAGAGTTACTCGACAAAGGTTACAAGATCTCCCTCATATTAGGTTGTTTTTTGGCCGATAATTAAAATTTTATTTTTATTAATTTGTAACATTATGTAACGTTACAAGATCTCCCCCATACTGGGTTGTAAAAAGATCTCCCCCATACTAAGTTGTAAAACGCCTCTCGGCCAATTCATAGACACTAATAAGATTACCTTTGTTTATATTTACTCTTATTCTTACAATTTTTTTTATCTAATTATGTTATAAAAATATATTTTATTTACTAGTATAAACTTCAATCACAATTAATATCCCACTTATACAGACTAAAACTAATCAACCTTAAAAAAAAAAGACGCACATGTATATCTATAAAGAATTTTTTATGGTAATTAATTATTCATTATACTCCAATATAATGCATATAATCTACTCTTCAAAATGTAGAGCATGAAATGTAGCCTTTTTTCCATGAATGTATTTGGTTCAAGTTTGTTAGGTTATAAATTATTCATTATACTCAACGATAATGCATATAATATATTCTTTAAAATGTAGCCTTTATTTCCGTGATTAAACTGTAGGCTCTTTTGTTTTTCGTGTTCCATGATTAAAGCGTAGGCTCTTTTCTATTTCGTCAAAGTATTTGGTGTGTATCACGTTTGTTTGGTACATTGAATAAAATTGATTTTGGGGTTAATATCATTTTTTTTTTATAGATATACGTATATATTGTTTCTTAATAAATAGAAAAAAATAATATAGATTATTTAATGTATTAATTATTTATCAAATATTATTAATTTTTCATAAAATATATTATTTTTTAATTTAGAATAGATTAAAAATGAATTTAAATGCAAAACAAAATTGCCTAATTAAATTCCATTTTTAAATAAAACTATACTAGGTAAAAAAAAAGAGTCCTACCTTACTAGAAAAAGAAATTTCCGAATATAAGAAATTCCACTTGGATTTTTTTTTGTATATTCATATCCTTACGTTTTGGAGTGGAGTTCTCGTAACGGCCAATTGCAAGATGAAGTGACTGATATCCATTTAAGTCGAAACACTTTGCATGAAAGACAAAAAAGAGAGCTTACAACTTTTTTTTGGGTGGTTAATACCTATCATTTTCCCTTTTGGATTTCTATGTAATGGATGAATGACACATTGATTAGCTGTCAAGATTTTATGATGTTGTTGACACCCAAGACTTTGTGATAATGTTACAAAATAAGTGACCGTAGCCATTCTATCATATACTCATTATCTCTTAGTTGCATACAAAAAGATTCCATTTTCTAGTAAGAAGCTCGTCATTATCTTCTTATAAGTTGAGTAAAAGAATCCACCATTTCTTGAACGTTGGTCATTTAAAATCGACAAAGAACTCTCTCTGGTCGGTCGATAGATTGATCGTATAAATAATTTGAACACCGTGTCGTGTCTTTTGGCTATGATTACTTATTGTTTCCACAAATTTATGTGAATCTATCATTTCACATTTGTAGTTTTTCAAATATTATTATACATAAAATGTATGGTTGTGCAAATGTCATTGTACATAACCGCTATTGTCATTTATGCATCTCTATCGAGGAGATGATTCTTTTAATTCTTATTTGTATAAGATTTTGTATCAGGATCAAAGTGTTATTTCCACTGATTTGATTTATAGTAATTCTTTTGCATTTCTTATTAAAATGTGTCCTTTGCTGAGTATCTATATAAGCTAAAAGACAGTAAAAAAAAAAAAAAAAAAAAGCTTACCGCTTCTTTTTATTTCATATCATTTTTCCTTTCGGACTTTTCATCACTCCACTATTGCAAGTTGAAGTAATTCATAATCATTCTATCCAAATGCACAGATTAAGACAGATTCATTATATCAGTCACACTAATAATTAGATGAATAAAGAGGGGAATTAGGATGAGTGGAGAAAGGTTTTACTTTTTTTATTTATGGGTTGAGTGTTCATCTTCTTTATATTTACATGTAAGGAATAAAGTAGCAAATGATACTTATTTTCACTACTAATTACAATCCAATTATGAACAATTTTGGTGTTTTCTTCCTTAAAAATAAAAATTAAATAATAAAAAAATACAAAAACATAATAATTAAGATATTCATAATTACAAATGTTGACATACTATTTGATTTAGGAGATCTTCTAAAAATTAGATGATTTAGATGAGAGGGTTATTTTGTTCTTTATTTTGCAAAACCAGAATTTAACTCTTAGTTAATGGCTATTTTGATGATAGAAATGGATTCAGCACCCTTTGCATCCTTTGGACACCAAAAATTCTAGAACTTGACAACTATAACTTGAATTTTGAAAAATTCCTACCAAATTTTTTGGAACTTGTGCCAAATAAAAGCCACCCATTCAAACCTAAATGATCAATTTTTTAAACTAAGCTTTTGAGGCAGTTGTATATCATTATTATTATTATCATTATCATATTTAATCCATAAACATGAATAACAATTATTTTAATTTTTTTTCAAACAAATATAATGAACCAATAACAACTAATTAATATCAATTAATATTAATGATTAAATATTAAAAGAAAAACACTTAAATAAAAATCATTAATGAAATCGGTACAAACTATACAGATTCAACCCGTAAGTTATTATTTACCTCAGCACTTTCATAACAAGTTTTTAATTGCCTTTTGGCGAAAAATACATTACATGCTATTCAACATTAAATGTGACAGCCGTCGGATCCTTTCCAGATTAAGATCCAACGGCGCACAGTGCGACGATCGTCGCATTTAATGGCCAATAGCATGTAATGTATTGTTCGTCTTGCCTTTTTCAGGACGA
Source organism: Pseudotsuga menziesii (assembly GCA_001517045.1). Lineage (NCBI taxonomy): Eukaryota > Viridiplantae > Streptophyta > Pinopsida > Pinales > Pinaceae > Pseudotsuga > Pseudotsuga menziesii. The sequence continues at coordinate 68,260 of LPNX010800439.1, read as the reverse complement.
ACAGATTCCACAAGCCATTAATTAATTCTGTTCAAACTAAAAAGCATCGAAGTATTTTATTTTCAACTTATGTTTGACTTTGTTTATATTGAGCATAGATCATTTAAGAGAGCATGTTGGAATTAATTGTTCCACCGCTTGAGTTGTGGCAGCCAATATTTCAAAGAGTCAACCACTATACTGACTAAGCCATCAAATCCTTAAGTTGCATTCACCCCCTTGTTTTGGCATGTCGGTTTTTTAGGGTGTCAATGAGATAGAACATTTATAAAAATTATGAAGAACTAAATTTTGAAGAGGTAGCCACTATTATGTTCAACTCATCTAATTACGTCGAAGGCGTTTCACAATGGAGATGCAGTCTTAGAAGATTCATCGTCTCCCTGTCCAATGGCGTTTCGATACTTGTCTTCTTGGCTTGACAAATGGTGAATGGAGAGGTCTTTTGTTATCCTTTTCGATGCCTGCCTCCGTCCTATGCATCCTTTTGCTTTTTGCTTGAGGGTCCGTTTGTGTTCGGGCAGTGAGACATGACATTCTCCATTGCATACAAAATAACTGGTTGCATACAGAATAACTGGCATGCAAAATGGCCGAATGCATACAGAATAACCAGTTGTGCAGGTCACACCATCTATTAGTGTACCTTCCACTATTCCATGTCCTGGGAAACTCATTTATGTTGGTTCAATGCAAATGGTATGTTTAGTTGATAGGCATTTTCATTTTATGTTCAGCTGATAGGTGTCTGCAATGAAAGGTTTGGATCATCTTTTAGTGACTGCGATCCATTTTCTAACACTGTTTCTTGTTTCCATTATAAACTTAAACGAAGATGAATTCCTCTATCGCTCTCCAGGTATCCACACTTGGATTCCATATTCAGTAACCATACTTTCATTATCTATAAACACTTCCAATTTCTCCTACATCACATTATTCTGCGCTGCGACCTCTTCCTCTAAGCACTTGAAATTCTCTTTGCTGAATGCATACCATGACAAAGCGCTACTACTCAGAATTTGCAATCTAATTTCATACTTAGCGTAAGAGGAAATAGTTGTTAGACTTGCAACTATTGGGAATCAAGTTGAACTACTAGGACAATTTCCACTAATCAGGACAAAATTTTATTCCATGACAAGGTTCAATTCACACTAAAACATAATTATATGACGGGCTAACTATTTAGTGTCTAAATCAATAGAATTTCATTATTACTATATTCAACTAGATATTGAAAAAGAAAGAAATATGAATCCATATTGCATCTACGATATGCAACCCAAGTCCTAATTCTGATATCTGATTTCAAAGCCAATGAGAAAGATCCAGTCCGTAGTAGATTGACTGTGTGGGAGAAGTGAAGTCTGGAAGCCGAAAAGAGGAGAGTGGAAGCACAAGTAAAATCTAAAGATTAAGTTAAAATTTACGATATCTAAGATCCAGTCTGGAAGAGCATAGTGAGGAATAAAAAAAGTGAAGAAGTGTCGACTTCCAACTTTTCTGATTTTCATCTTTCAGATCTTGGGCTTCCGATTTTCGACTTCAGAATGTTGAAATCCACAAAGCGACATGCTCACTTGTCACTTTTCATTATTATGATATTCAACTAGATCTAGAAAAAAGAAATAAATTTGAATCCATATTACATCTATGATATGCAGCCCAAGTCCCATTTCTGATATCCGATATGTAGCCCAAGTCCCATTTCTGATATCCGATATGCAGCCCAAGTCCCATTTCTGATATCCGATATGCATCCCAAGTCCCATTAAAACAAATATCAAAGGGAAAGATCTAGTCTGCAGTAGATTGATGGTGCGGGAGAAGCGAAGTCCGGAATTCGAAAAGTAGAGAGCAAAAGCATAAGGAAAATCTAAAGACACAGTTACGATTTCTGATATACAAGATCTGGTGTAGAAGAGCATAGTGAGGAATCGAAAAAGTGAAGAAGTGTCGACTTCTGACTTCCAACTTTTTCGATTTCCATCTTCTATCTCTTCGACTTCAGAATACCGAAATCCATGAAGTGTCATGCTCACCTGTCACTTTTCTGCTTTGCGAATTCCGCCCTTGCGACTTCTGCCTTCCAACCTTGGAATGCAGAAATCCGTTGAACGACCATTTGCTTCTTCAGTTTTTCGATTTCCCACTTTCGAATTCTTGACTTCCACTTTCCGGCTTCTGAAATTGGAAATCCAACTTTCCTTAGAACTATCAGCTATATTTTTTCTTTTTGACTTCCGACCTCCCGACTTCCGGTTTTGGGGAAGAAGGATTATTGTAACAGACATGAAATTAGAATAATTTGAGAATTGATTCGTTATTGTAACATCTATAAAATTATAATACAACATTGGATCGTTCAAACATGAAATTACTCTAATATCAATAGTGGTTAATTTTCCAAATAGTCATTAAAATGGAATATGACTACTTAATCAAGAAGTTGATTGCTAATGTTGTAAATAAATAGCATAAACATAACATTTTTGTTATATTAAGTTTGTAATATTATAATATCACATTGGATTATTTCATTCAATAAGCTCACTGCTAGTGCAGTTAAAAATAAAATAAATTGCTAAACCGTCATTATTTATAAATTTATGACGAACAACATTTATATACCCGAAGCGTACCTAGTTTCAAAATTAAAATGATTTAGAATATGCACCAGGGAATTAGTATCCATGGTATATGCTATATTTCCTTATAAACAAAATGAAATATTGAGCTATCATTATATGTAAATTTATGAAGAACAACATTTATGTATTTGAAGCAAACATGCTTTCAAAATAAATAAATAAATAGAATATATATCACATAATTGGCATCTATGGTATGCTATATTTTCGCTAAGATCCAGAGTTATTTAGTACAACATATATTTTCAATCAACCAAGAAATAAAAACTCAGTATTAAGTAATACATCGAACCATTCACCTCGCTTCTCCTCCTATCGGGATAGGAAACGTGGGCATGCAACAATCTTTCTATGCTCAGGCGATGGAAACTTTAACATGTTTCTCTTCTGACTTTTATGTTCATTCTTTGTTTGATAATGTGTTTCTTCCTGTGTTCATAGATAGCGGGAAGTTTTATGCTCCTTCTGTGTTTGAATTTCTGCCTGGTAGTCTCTATATATCCTGGTAACATTGTTGGGCTTGCAGACCTCAAGAAGACAACCTCGTTTGTAAACATTACTAAATACTTGATGGGATTGTCATTATTGTCTGCTTATGGATGCTTGTATTCATCCTCTACCTGGGCTGAACCCTTCCTCCTGGGCATCCCAGCGCAACACATCTTTGGACTCGTCATCACCTTCATTAGAATTAGCAATTTATAGCAAGGATGGTGATGATGTAGACTTCTGATCTCCTCTTCGCTAGTCCGATCATTCGTTCGGATCGGCCGCTCCTAGAAATGGATACTATGCACTACGGTAATTAACTCCAAGGCCTTTTCCGGAAGCTTCGATGGAATATTCGTCAGGATGAGAACTCTTGACATTGCTTCCACAGTGGTGCTACACGATTTTAGGACAATATTTCTCTTCCCGGCATCAGAATGTATTCCTAATGTAATAAACATATTTACCCCAATGAATGGAGGTCATTTTGCATGAAAAACTTCCCAAGCAGAACAACCATTACAGATTCCATATCAGGACTCCCAAGACCCTCAGTAGAAAAATACTTAGTCATCCCCGTTCTTCACCAACATTCACTCACTCTGTATCTTCAAACAACTCTCACTATGGCATTATAATGAGCTGGGTGGTTGAGTTTCAACAATGATTCCATCAAATCCTCACACACATCACCATTGAGTGGCATTATGACAACATGATCGGTCATGTGGTCTCTTCATCTGATTCCTTATATGGAAATTCCAACTACCCTCCCCTTTCTGCTATCACATCATGATATTAATCGTGGAAGTGACCGTCAGTGTCACTTGTCATCAGCCTCAAGTTATCTCATAGTGTGTGGACTTGACATTTGTCACTTCATTGATCCCTTCTTATGATGGTATCAATATTCCCTTGTTTTCAGTACCCCTGCTTCCTTACCATACTGTGTGTAAAGGATATACTCATCTTCTGTTGCTTAATCATTATGGCGCTCCTCATTATCATGCTCACGAAACAACAAATATTTGGATTTTGGGATGCGATCTACGACGTCCATTTTCATTTATAACCTTAATTTACAGCAGCATGGTCGGATATATAAATGTTGTTCTTCATAAATTTATATATAATGACAGTTCATACGTTACATACTTTTTTCATACTTTATGAGAGTTCATATTGATTGAATTTGGAGTTTATGGTCGGAGTTTCTCTTTTTATGTTTCGCCGACTTTTGACTTTTGAGTTTTTCGATTTCCATCTTCCGGGTATTCGTCTTCCGATTTCTGACTTTGGAATGCAAAAATCGATGAAACGACATGATCACTTGTCAATTTTATGATTTACGAATTTTGACCTTTCGACTTCGCCTTCTGAACTTGGACTGCGAAAGTTGAAGGTCGAAAATCGGAAATCGAAAAGATAATTGAAGGTTCTAAGGAAAGTTGAATCTTTGATTCCCAAAATGGGAAAGTGAAAGATAGGAGGTCAAAAGCCAGAAAGTGAAACTATAGCTGAAATTTCCAAGGAAAGTTGGATTTTTGATTCCGAAAGCTAGAAAGTGAAAGTCGGGAAGTCGCAAGTCAGAAATCGGAAAACCAAACAAGCAAATGGTCATTCCATGGATTTCCGCATTCCGAGGTTAGAAGGCGAAAGTTGTAAGGTTGAAATTCGGAAATCACAAAAGTGATAGGTGAGCATGTCGCTTCATGGATTTCGGCATTTTGAAGTCGGAAATTGAAAGCCAGAGAGTTGGAACACGGAAATCGGAAAAGTTGAAAGTCTGAACTCGACACTGGTTCACTTTTCTGATTCCACACTATGCTCTTCTGCACCGGATCTCGAATATTGAAAATCTTACCTTTCTCTTTAGTTTTTCCTTGTGCTGCTGCTTTGTGCTTTTTGGCTTGTGGACTTTGCTTCTCCTGCACCGTTGATCTACTACAGAATGGATCTTTCCTATTTATCTGTGTTCAAATGGGACTTGGGCTACATATCTGATATCGCAAATGGGACTTGGGATGCATATTGGATATCGCAAATGGGACTTGGGCTGCATATCGTAGATGTAATATTAATTCAAGAACCTCAGTTGCCTGTACCCCAATTATTTCTACCACTTCCTTTTCCAACGGATGAAGAGATAAGTTTACCAAAAAAAAATTCTAATTATTATCAAATTGTTTAGCAAGGAGATCATAGAAGAAATTAAAGTAATCAAGGAGATTATAAAAGAAATTCAAGTAATCTCACCGCACCAACAGAGACTCAGTTTATTCATTATAAAAGAATGAAGCTGAAAGATGAAACATGATTTTCACAACACCTACAAGTGACAAAAGTATTATTAAAGTCAGAAAGGTTCAGTTGCAGAAACATTTGATATTTTTACCCTCTCGATGTTCCTTTGCACCTCTCGATGCAAATCCAAGAAGGACTACAATCCATTAAAAGCATTTAATGGACAACAATGAAACATAGCACAAAATGACTATAATTTTATTATTTTGCAAAAATTACAAAGTGCAAACAAGATAAGGCTTTTTTCTGTATAGCTCCTAAATTTAGTCTCCCAAAATTCCCCCCTACTTGGGAACACCTTTTTGTTTCAATAATATTCCATTTTTTTACAAAAAAATGAAACTGCGAACTACTTATTTATTGGTTTTGGAGTCATTGAGTTGAGAACTATAATTCATTTTTTGGTATTTACATGATCTTACAGTACTGCAAACAACGTTATTATAGGTCACATAAATAAAGAAAATACATTCGTTTTACTTACATAGTACATGTTAACCATGTAATGAGAAATCACGATATAAATCAACACATTAATAGATACCATTGATAATTACCAAGTCATAAAATAATAGAAGAATAACTGGAATTCATTAAAAACATTTAACGAATGAACCATGAAACATAGCATGAAATGACTGCAATTTTATTGACTTGTAAAAAATTACATAGTACAAAATCACAAACTTCCCTGTAATGTAATTTGGTAGTATGTCCTTCGATCTGTTCCTATGACTTTTTAATTAATATTGAATTGTTAATTACTATTATCTCTTGGACTTGTTTTATATCTCTAATTCCTTGATGAAGCTTTGACAATTTTATTTGTTTAAGTTAGTGTAAACTTGGGTGCAGAAATTGATCTTGATTTGCATGTTTGCTCGTTAATGATTAATGATTGATTGTTAATCAACAATAAAAATAAAAAATCATTATTGATCATGATTTGCATGTAAATTAAACAAAAACATTTACCTAATGCACCTTCCATATGTCGATTTTGTAAACATAAATAAGTACATCAACCAACACATTTACAAATAACAACCAATAATTGGCAACCCATATAAATACAAGGACTACAATCCATTAAAAACATTTAATGGACAACCATGAAACATACCACAAAATGACTGTAATTTTCTTATTTTTCAAAAATTAAAAAGTGAAAAAATTAGAAGCTTTTTATTTATTTATTTATTTTTTCTATATAGCTCCTAAGCTTATTCTCCAAAAATCCCCCCCCCTTCCTACTTGGAAACACCTTTTCCTTTCAATAATATTCCAAATTTTTACAAAAACAAAACTACTAACTACTTATTTGTTGGTTTTGGATTCATTGAGCTGATCAAATTTATTATAAGTCACTTAAATCAAGCAAAGACATTCATTTGACATACATAGCACACGCTAGCCATGTAATAAGAAATCAAGTCATCAAGGAAACTTGTAAATTGCAAGGAAGAAAGTCTAAACATCCATAACCTTCCAGTTTTTCCAAACCAAATTAAAACATCCAAACCAAATTGCATCAATTGCATCAAACTACTCGGTTTATACTTAGCACATGACTCATGAGCCTCTAAGCATGAAACTTAACACAAGACTCTAAGCCTATGTAATGAAAATAAGCTAGTGTGCCCTTCGATGTGTTCCTAGGCTTAGTCTCCAAAACATTCCTACTCTCTACTTGAGAAACATCTCCCTTTAAATAAGATTACAAAGTCTTACAAAAAATAAAATTCCTGAGATGTGGGATTACAAGATCAAATAGTTTACATTTGGCCAAGGGCAGAACGCCACTTCACATCTAAGTCCATCAAGAAATCGATGTAATGAGATCTTGTCTGGTCAAGCTGCATTTCTACCCTCAAAATCTGGTACATGATCTCCCTCTTCTTCACCTTTTTCCATTCACCAAGATAAACCTGAACCCTAACCATCACAGAATTAGGTGTCTCGATCTAGCTCGTGATCTCCTACAAGGTGAGATGGGTGACACCCTGAATTTGCTCCTTAATTGTATCAAAGGATCATCCAACTTCTTCCAATTTTATCTTGGGGGAATGTGCCTCTTTGATTGGTCCTAATGTATGAAACCCTAAGGAATCGAGCAAAACCTCCAAAGCTTTCCACCTGCACTTTCATGTTGCTTGTCCATTTTGGATGATCGTCTCTACTGCATCACAGAGGCCTTCCCAAGTTTGGATGGTGACTTTGGTTTTATTAGCTTGAAGTTTATCCATGATTGGCATATCCTTTAGTCCATCTCTAATATTTGTTTTCCTTCCAATCACATGCTCAAGCGCCTTAATTATTGCACTTCTCTGAGTATAGTGATCTTGTTGTACGTTAAACCGTTCTTCAAATGAATTGGAAAGTTCTTTCATTTCATCCAACCCTGTGTACAGACTGATCATGGACTGACGATACTGCTCATTGACCCTACAAGCTAGATGCTTAAATTCTTCACCTATTAATGTTGAAAATGTTGAGGTAGCTGAATATAGTTGTAATTATTTGAGTTTTTTCTCTAGGGTAGTATTCTGATTAGTTTGTTGCTGGTTCATGAGCTCTGATCTCTCAAGTTGACACTTGAGGCGATCAATCTTCTTGTGCAATTGTCTGTTTTTATCTTCATGCTCTTGTTTAAGGAGCTCAATCTCCTTAAGATTGTGTGCCTCTACTAATTTCAGGTCCTTTTTTTAAATTTATGTAGTTCTTGTTCCTTACTGAGGAGATCTTTAGTTAGTTGTGACACTAAATCATAGTTAGCCCCAACAAAGTCTCCCATAGAAGCTGTTGTATCTAATGCTCCTTGTTTTTCATTAGGGGCATTAGTTATCCAGACAACTTCATTAAGGGCAGGAACATGTTTTAGTGTGTCTTCTCTCGTCCTCTTCAATCCTTTCTTCAATATGGCCGTCTTTCTTGCTCCAAAAATACTTCCCTAAGGAAACAACAACATCTTCTCCAAAATCTGTGCTTTCTTCTAGGACTGAAAGGGTTTCCTTTTCAGGTGTAGTTGATGGCTGTGGTTGTGATTGTGAGAGAGGAATATCTAAATTAATGGGTTTAATGTCCAAGGGGGAAGTAGGGAAAATAGATATGGGATATGCGAGGATGTGGTGGTGGTATGATACGTATTGAGGATTGATGAAACATGTGGAGAAGAAGGGGTGGTAGGACTAGGCAATTTTGCTGATACTAATGGGTCTCTAGAAGTGTCCTCAAGAATAGGCTTTAAACTCATGTGGGAAAATGAAGACTGAGGGAATAAAGAATAAAAAAGATCTGCTGAAAAATGTACATTAGGGACATAAGATGTCATGGAGGTAAGGATATTAAAAGGGCATATGGGGTTTCCAGCCTGCTCTTCTAGATCACTATGAATTTCATGGATATCAATTTAACAATGGGGTTCAGGCTCAACCCATTGGATTAGATGGATTTGGAGAGGCATTTTCTCTTCAACAACAAGTGGAGATATTTGTAGTGGTTGTTCATCCTTGAGTACCTGCTGATGTATGTAATCATTCTGAGCCACTAATGCTTTAGGTAATTATGGTTGCTTGGGAAAAAGGCTAAGTTTTTTTTTTCTTTGGCTCGGGTTCATCCTCTTGCACCTGTGTCTGGAGCTAAGCACTGAGCTTCACTAGACCTTGTTTAAATTCTTCCCCTCTTTTCAAGATTTCCAGCTCTTATGAAGAATGAGCGCTCCAAGGGGTTTCTATGACAAATTTTCCCTTATCTTTGGAATGTCATGCTGAAGCAGAAGCCGTTGTTTCTTTCTATATTACTTCTCTCTCCATGTTTTCCCTATGATCCTTTTCCTCATCATCAAATATCAGTTTTCTAAAATGAAGGGTAGACTGCTTCATATCTTTCTGATATTTGAAAACATGGGACTTTACCTATGGATCAATGATCTTTTCTAGTGCTTCCCAAAAATCGACAGCTTCCCTATGCATGGAATCATTTGGTATATCCTCGTGTGCATAATTAAACTTATCCCTTTCTCGAGAAAAAAGGCTAGCAAGGTAAGCCTTAGGATCATGCATTCTTTTGGGAGCTTCTCCTAGGTTCATAGTTTTAATTTCCTCACCCAACAGAGTTGCATGGGTAGAATTCTGTATAACCAAAGAATATAAAGACGGCGGGAACTTGAACGAACACTTCCTCTTGTGCTTAGCCAATTCTGGATAGTAATTATCGAGAACTGTCTGGAAGGAAAATTCTTGTAAGACCATGTGATATGGAACAATTATGGGTAATAAATGGACTATGTTGCTACCCCAAATTCTAAAATAGGAGAAATATTCCCCGGCGTACCAATCTCCATGTAAAGTAATCAAATCCCCGGATCTTTGTGAAAATGTCGGAGCGTCTTCCTTGAAGATCTTATTATACACGGAACCTGAGAAAAGGTCGCGGATGTCATATATGAAAGGAACAAAATTATCCTCCCAAATTTCAAAGTAGTAAATATGGACCAGTGGAGAATCCTTCTTCCAATTCCAACCTAGGTCGGGAAATGTTGAACTTGCACAAAAAATTTCCGTGACATAGGCTGACATGTAAAATAGGGGTTTTTTGTTTGCCACGGTTTTATGGTATTTATCAATTTCCTCTTGCAAGTTAATAGATGAAATATGAGCCCAATTAAAAGACTCACTTGTAAGAAGAATGTCGTGAGTTATAGGAACCCATTCTGCTTTGAATAATGTGGAATTCGCCAACCCATATAATCGAAAAAACATAGCTTCAAGCATCGAATAATGGTTCCCTGAACCTTGAACTAGGGTAGGGATTACTTGGTTGTGGGATAAATAGGGCGGGATTGTCCATCCATGGTTTCACCACTTCGTCATAATCGAAGCAGGATGTTGCTTCATCCAAGAACTTACGGCTAAGTAGTTGTTTTGGGGGTCCAAGTGCATAAGCCTTGGAAAAACTTTTAGGGTTCAACGTGGCCAAAAAAGTACCAATGTGGTCATTGAAAACGAGGTTCTTAGGTTTAGCGTGGGTCAAGTACCCACTTCACCAGGTCTATGTAGGGCATAAATGCTGGTCTATCAGCAATTACATGGAGTTGTGAGCTCCAAATTTTGATATAATTCGACTGGTCATGAACAATGGCCTAGAAATCGTCATTATCGAAGATAGAATAGATTCTTGACTAGTCCCAATGTAGGTTTTCATAAATGCCCCAACTAGTGTCTGTGAAGATTTCGACATTTGGATCTTTGGACTTTTGTTCTTGCAGAGCCATCTTTGACCTTGTGTTTCTGGGCGCAGGAGATGCCATTTCTGCTCAAAATTTGGTGACCATGGTAAAAAATTACTATTGTGTAAAAAATTACTATTGCGTAAAAAATAACAGGATAAATTGTCATAAAGAGTTAACTTACCGGTAGAAACCTTTCAAAACCAGTGAAAAATGTAAGCTCGAGCGAAAAGAAAGTTCAGTAAAAATCTTCATGCACAGTAAAATTTGCAAGTAAAAATGGTAAAAACCTCAAAGATTTGAGCAGACTATATAGCCAAAACCTCAACGAAAAAACAAATCTAGACCGTAGATCTAGCAATAAATAAACAGTTGAGATGAAGGCATGCAATCGAAACTTCAGAAACAAAAAGTTTGGGAAAGTTTGCATTGGAGTTTCTGACTTCTGCATTCCGGACAACAGAAAGTGGAACTCGAAAATAAACTTATTTTAACTAAAAACATATCGAGGTTCTGCATTCTACATTCTGTTTTACGCAATGAGGAAAGCAGAAGAAAACAAAAAATTGTGAAAATAAACATCAAAGTTATGATTTCTGTATTCTGCATTGCAGAAAGTGGAAGTCGGGAAATAAGAAAAATAAAAAATTTGACAAATACTTTTCCGTCTTTCGCATTCTGCACAACGGAAATTGAAAGGAAAGGAAAGGAAATTTTTATTTCCAACTTGTAACTTTCGATTTCCGCATTCCACACAGTGGGAAGCAAATGTCGGAAAAAACAACTGTTTTATTAATACAAAATGATAATTCCGCAATCTGCATAGGTGGAAGGTGGAAGTCAATGTTAGAATAATCAACCGATAGTTACCTACCTCGGACATTAATTAAATCAATTTTTGTGTTATTACCTAGTTTCATAGATTCCACTTTATGCTAGTTGCCTTCTACATGTCATAGAAGTCAAAACTTGCTAAAATTGAGTCATGGAGAACTTGGGAAACCTCCTGGAAACCATATTTAGCATGTCTGCTTTATTCCAGATTCTCCAAAGCACATATCTGCTTTTTTTGCAAAGCTGCCTATTTTATTGAGAATTAAGGCAAAAGGAAAAGTAAGACTAGGTGTAGTTGACTTGTTTTTTCCCACATCATCCTCCATTCTTTTCTCCTAATAAAAGCATGTATGAGTTGTCTTTCCATCCCTTATTAGCTTTTCTAATTGAATTTTCCAATTCGTGAGCCTCTAAGTGGATTTGGAAACTGCTTTATGCACCTATGGGGGATTTGACTAGATTTAGTAAGCCTACTTTTTGACTATCATAAATGGCATCCTTATGCATTCAAATCTCTCATGTAATTATATATTGTAGTATCCTATGACTTGACAAGGTTGGTTATTGTACACTTATTCAATACAAATTAGTGTTATGCTCCAATTTCAGTCTCCTTTGATGGTAATTTTGCATGTTTGATTAGCAATTTTGTGAGCGTAATTATTCTATCACTTGGGTTCAATTTAAACATGGTATCATAGCCTTTGTAGATCGATTTCTCTCCTTCCATATTGCTATTGCAGGTTCAACATCTTGACTGGGAGCATATTCTGCTGACTGAAGGGCACAATTTCTGAGCTATGGACCAATCTCATAAGATCATCTTGACTCCATTTAATTTCTTTGAATGGAAAGATGAGATGGAGATATTTTTGAGAGAGAAAGGTCTCTACAGAGTGACTACAGAAACTGAGGTAGAGCCCAATGCAGCTGCAGAGAAAATAAAATGGCACAACAGGAGGGATGAGGCCTATGGTCTTTTGTGTCTGAGCATTTCAAGAGACCTCCTCTTCCATCTTGATGGATTGACATCACCTAATGAAGTGTGGGAGAAGCTTGTAGAGATTTTTGGTAAGACAGATGAGATGAGAGGACATCAAATCGAGAATGAACTAATCTCCTTGAGTCCCAGTATCTTCGAATCCTTGCAACTCTATTTTTCCGAGTTTAAAGTGCTTTTCTTGTAGCTTTAACAGTGTGGAATTGAAAAGAAGGAAGAGCAACTAGTTTTGGCCATACTCTTGAAGCTTGACCCTAACTATTCAGTGTTTGTTTCGACCTTCCATGCCACCAAGTTGACAGCTCGATCGTGGAAGATTCCTAAGCTTGCAGAGTTCATGGAATCCCTCACACATGAACAAGATAAATTGGTGATGATGGGCACCATCAAACCTTCCAAAGACCAAGCTTTTGTTGCTGGAGATTCAAGGGTGGATTCAAAAGGCAATAAGAAAGCTAAGAAGCCACCTAAGCAAAAGAGAGACAAGAACAAGTCTCAAGAGGAGCCCCAAGGTTCCAAGAAGAACTACCGGAAGAAGAAGAACAAAGGAGAAATGAGCAAGTACGCATACTCCAGTAAGGGATATCATCTTGAGAGCTCCTGTATGAAGAAGCAAATTGACATGTTGACCCAACTCCTGGAGAAGAATAAAATCTCCCTTCTTGATTACTCAAAGAAGAGGGAAGGAGGATCAAATTCAGAGGACAGAGAGAGAGAGTACATGCTTTGGTTGCTGGCACATCAAGCTCACCTAGCTTCATCATAGACTCTGGAGCTTCTAGACATATCGTTTCGACAAAGGAGGCGTTAGGATTATTAATCCTCCCTTGTCCAATTTGGTCATATGTCTAAATCGGGAGTCCATCAAGTCTATTTTTAGTCATTAGCACCATTGGGTCCACTTGGCCTAATTGGGGCACATGTTTCAGTTACTAAAGTGTGGGGAACACTAATTGAGGCTTACTTCCACTGATTGCACTTAATTGCATCAGTTTAGGAGCCTCTAGACCAATCCCTACAATTTAGGAGCCACTGGGAGTGCTGAAACCAACCAAGGTCAGTTCAGTTCAATTGATGACTAGTTAAGCTGTTTTGTTTTTCGTCTTCCATGATTAAAGTGTAGGCTCTTTTTTATTTCGTCAAAGTATTTGGTGTGTATCACGTTTGTTTGGTACATTGAATAAAATTGATTTTGGGGTTAATATAATTTTTTTTTTTATAGATATACGTATATATTGTTTTTTAATAAATAGAAAAAAATAATATAGATTATTTAATGTATTAATTATTTATAAAATATTATTAATTTTTTCATAAAATATATACTTTTTTAATTCACAATAGATTAAAAATGAATTTAAATGGAAAACAAAATTGCCTAATTAAATTCCATTTTTAAATAAAACTATAATAGGTTAAAAAAAAAGAGTCGTACCTTATTAGAAAAAGAAATTTCCGAATATAAGAAATTCCACTTGGATTTTTTTTTGTACATTCATATCCTTACGTTTTGGAGTGGAGTTCTCTTAACGGCCAATTGCAAGATGAAGTGATTGATATCCATTTAAGTCGAAACACTTTGCATGAAAGAGATAAATTTTCCGAAAAAAAGCTTACAACTTTTTTTGGGTGGTTAATACATATCATTTTCCCTTTTGGATTTTGGATGAATGACACATTGATTAGCTCTCAAGATTTTATGATGTTGTTGACACCCAAGACTTCATGATAATGTTACAAAATAAGTGACCGTAGCCATTCTATCATATACTCATTATCTCTTAGTTGCATACAAAAAGATTCCATTTTCTAGTAAGAAGCTCGTCATTATCTTCTTATAAGTTGCGTAAAAGAATCCACCATTTCTTGAAAGTTGGTCATTTAAAATCGACAAAGACCTTTCTCTGGTCGGTCGATAGATTGATCGTATAAATAATTTGAACACCGTGTCGTGTCTTTTGGCTATGATTACTTATTGTTTCCACAAATTTATGTGAATCTATCATTTCACATTTGTAGTTTTTCAAATATTATTATACATAAAATGTATAGTTGTGCAAATGTCATTGTACATAACAGCTATTATCATTTATGCATCTCTATCGAGGAGATGATTCTTTTAATTCTTATTTGTATAAGATTTTGTATCAGGATCAAAGTGTTATTTCCATGATTTGATTTATAGTAATTCTTTTGCATTTCTTATTAAAATGTGTCCTTTGCTGAGTATCTCTATATAAGCTAAAAGACAGTAAAAAAACAAAAAAAAACAAAAAAAAAGCTTACCGCTTCTTTTTATTTCATATCATTTTTCCTTTCGGACTTTTGAATTGAGAACTATAATTCATTTTTTGGTATTTACATGATCTTATAGTAGTGCAAACAACGTTATCATAGGTCACATAAATAAAGAAAATACATTCGTTTAACATACATAACACATGTTAACCATATAATGAGAAATCACGACATAAATCAACACATTAATAGATACCACTGATAATTACCAAGTCATAAAATAATAGAAGAATAATTGCAATTCATTAAAAACATTTAACGAATGAACCATGAAACATAGCATGAAATGACTGCAATTTTATTGACTTGTAAAAAATTACATAGTACAAAATCACAAACTTCCCTGTAATGTAACTTGGTAGTATGTCCTTAGATCTATTCCTAGGACTTGTTAATTAATATTGAATTGTTAATTACTATTGTCTTTTGGACTTGTTTTATATCTCTAATGCCTTGGTGAAGCTTTGCCAATTTTATTTGTTTAAGTTAGTGTAAACTTGGGTGCAGAAATTGATCTTGATTTGCATGTCTACACATTAATGATTAATGATTGATTATTAATCAACAATAAAAATAAAAAATCATTATTGATCATGATTTGCATGTAAATTAAACAAAAACATTTACCCAATGCACCTTCCATATGTCGATTTTGTAAACATAAATTAGTACATCAACCAACACATTTACAAATAACAACCAATAATTGGCAACCCATATAAATAGAAGCACTACAATCCATTAAAAACATTTAATGGACAACCATGAAACATACCACAAAATGACTGTAATTTTCTTATTTTTCAAAAATCACAAAGTGAAAAAATCAGAAGCTTTTTATTTATTTATTTATTTTCTTTTTCTGTATAGCTCCTAAGCTTATTCTCCAAAAATCCCCTCCCCTCCCACCTACTTGGAAACACCTTTTCCTTTCAATAATATTCCAAATTTTTACAAAAAGGAAACTACTAACTACTTATTTGTTGGTTTTGGATTCATTGAGATGATCAACGTTATTATAGGTCACATAAATCAAACAAATACATTTGTTTGACATGCATAGCACACGTTAGCCATGTAATAAGAAATCAAGTCATCAAGGAAACTTGTAAATTGCAAGGAAGAAAGTCTGAACATCCACAACCTTCCAGTTTTTCTAAACCAAATTTTCACCTTCTCTTATTTTGTTTCGCTAACTTTCGACTTTCGAGTTTTCTGATTTTCGTCTTTCGAGTCTTTGGCTTCCAATTTCTGACTTTGGAATGCGGAAATCGATGAAACGACATGATCACCTGTCAATTTTTTGATTTCCGAATTTCGACCTCTCGACTTCGCCTTCCGAACTTGGATTGCAAAAGTTGAAGGTCGAAAATCGGAAATCGAAAAGATAATTGAAGGTTCTAAGGCAAGTTGTATTTCCGATTCCCAAAATGGGAAAGTGAAAGATAGGAGGTCGAAAGCCATAAAGTGAAAATATAGCTGAAAGTTCCAAGGAAAGTTGGATTTTCTATTCCGGAAGCTAGAAAGTGAAAGTCGGGAAGTCGCAAGTCGGAAATCGGAAAACCGAACAAGCAAATGGTCATTCCATGGATTTCCGCATTCCGACATCGAAAGGCGAAAGTTGTAAGGTCGGAGTTCGAAAATCACAAAAGTGATAGGTGAGCATGTTGCTTCGTGGATTTCGGCATTTCGAAGTCGGAAATCGAACGCCGGAGAGCCGAAACACGGAAATTGAAAAAGTCGAAAGTCTGAACTCGACACTGGTTCACTTTTCTGATTCCACACTATGCTCTTCTGCACCGAATCTCGGATATCGAAAATCTTACCTTTCTCTTTAGTTTTTCCTTGTGCTACTGCTCTGTGCTTTTCGTCTTGCGTACTTTGCTTCTCCTGCACCGTCGGTCTACTACGGAATGGATCTTTCCCATTTATCTGCCTTTAAATGGGACTTGGGCTACATATCGGATATCGCAAATGGGACTTGGGATGCATATCGAATATCGCAAATGGGACTTGGGCTGCATATCATAGATGTAATATTATTTTGAGAACTTTAGATGCCTGTGCCCCAATTATTTCTTCCACTTCCTTTTCCAACAGATGAAGAGATCAATTTACCAAAAACAAATTCTAATTATTATCAAACTGTTCAGTAAGGAGATCATAGAAGAAATTAAAGTAATCAAGGAGATTATAAAAGAAATTCAAGTAATCTCACCACACCAACAGAGACTCAATTTATTCATTATAAAAGAATGAAGCTGAAAGATGAAACATGATTTTCACAACACCTGCATGTGACAAAAGTATTATTAAAGTCAGAAATGTTCAGTTGCGGAAACACTTGATATTTTTACCCTCTCGACGTTCCTTTGCACCTCTCGATGCAAATCCAAGAAGGACTACAATCCATTAAAAACATTTAATGGACAACCATGAAACATACCACAAAATGACTATACTTTTATTATTTTGCAAAAATTACAAAGTGCAAATAGCATAAGTTTTTTTCTATATAGCTTCTAAGTTTAGTCTCCAAAAAGTCCCCCCCTACTTGGAAACACCTTTCCGTTTCAATATTATTCCAAATTTTTACAAAAAAAGGAAACTATGAACTACTTATTTATTGGTTTTGGAGTAATTGAGTTGAGAACTATAATTCATTTTTTGGTATTTACATGATCTTATAGTACCACAAACAACGTTATCATAGGTCACATAAATAAAGAAAATACATTCGTTTGACATACATAAAACATGTTAACCATGTAATGAGAAATCACGACATAAATCAACACATTAATAGATACCACTGATAATTACCAAGTCATAAAATAATAGAAGAATAATTGCAATTCATTAAAAACATTTAACGAATGAACCATGAAACATAGCATGAAATGACTGCAATTTTATTGACTTGTAAAAAATTACATAGTACAAAATCACAAACTTCCCTGTAATGTAACTTGGTAGTATGTCCTTCGATCTATTCCTAGGACTTGTTAATTAATATTGAATTGTTAATTACTACTATCTCTTGGACTTGTTTTATATCTCTAATGCCTTGGTGAAGCTTTGACAATTTTATTTGTTTAAGTTAGTGTAAACTTGGGTGCAGAAATTGATCTTGATTTGCATGTCTGCACATTAATGATTAATGATTGATTATTAATCAACAATAAAAATAAAAAAATCATTATTGATCATGATTTGCATGTAAATTAAACGAAAACATTTACCTAATGCACCTTCCATATGTCAATTTTGTAAACATAAATCAGTACATCAACCAACACATTTACAAATAACAACCAATAATTGGCAACCCATATAAATAGAAGGACTACAATCCATTAAAAACATTTAATGGACAACCATGAAACATACCACAAAATGACTGTAATTTTCTTATTTTTCAAAAATCACAAAGTGAAAAAATCAGAAGCTTTTTATTTATTTATTTATTTTCTTTTTCTGTATAGCTCCTAAGCTTATTCTCCAAAAATCCCCTCCCCTCCCACCTACTTGGAAACACCTTTTCCTTTCAATAATATTCCAAATTTTTACAAAAAGGAAACTACTAACTACTTATTTGTTGGTTTTGGATTCATTGAGCTGATCAACGTTAATATAGGTCACATAAATCAAGCAAATACATTCGTTTGACATGCATAGCACACGTTAGCCATGTAATAAGAAATCAAGTCATTAAGGAAACTTGTAAATTCCAAGGAAGAAAGTCTGAACATCCACAACCTTCCAGTTTTTCCAAACCATATTTTTCCAAACCAAATTACATCAATTGCATCAAAACCGAATTGCATCAAACTACTCAGTTTATACTTAGCATAAGTCTCATGAGCCTCTAAGCATGAAACTTAACACAAGACTCTGAGCCTGTGTAACGAAAATAAGCCAGTGTGTCCTTCGATGTGTTCCCAGGATTAGTCTCCAAAACATTCCTACTCTCTACTTGAGAAACATCTCCTTTTAAATAAGATTACAAAGTCTTACAAAAAATAAAATTCCCAAGATGTGGGATTACAAGATCAAATAGTTTACGTTTGGCCAAGGGCAGAATGCCACTTCACATCTAAGTCCATCAAGAAATCGATGTAATGAGATCTTGTCTGGTCAAGCTACATTTCTGCCCTCAAAATCCAGTATGTGATCTCCCTCTTCTTCACCTTTTTCCATTCACCAAGATAAACCTGTGCCCTAACCATTGTAGAATTAGGTGTTTCGATCCAGCTTGTGATCTCCTACAAGGTGAGATGGGTGACACCCTGAATTTTCTCCTTAGTTGTATCAAAGGATCATGCAACTTCTTCCAGTTTTATCTTGGGGGAATGTGCCGCTTTGATTGGTCCTAATGTAGGAAACCCTAAGGAACCGAGCAAAACCTTTGAAGCTTTCCACCTGCACTTTCATGATGCTTGTCCATTTTGTATGATCGTCTCTACCGCATCACAGAGGCCTTCCCAAGTTTGGATGGTGACTTTGGTTTTATTAGCTTGAAGTTTATCCAGGATTGGCATATCCTTTGGTTTGTCTCTGATATTTTTTTTCCTTCCAATCACACCCTCAAACACCTTAATTGTTGCACTTCTCCGAGTATAGTGATCTTGCAGTACGTTCAACTGTTCTTCAAATGAATTGTATAGTTCTTTCATTTCATCCAACCCTGTGTACAGACTGATCATGGACTGAAGATACTAATCATTGACCCTACAAGCTAGATGCTTAAATTCTTCACCTGTTAATGTTGAAAATTTTGAGGTAGCTGAATATAGTTGTAATTCTTTGAGTTGTTTCTCTAGGGTAGTATTCTGATTAGTCTGTTGCTGGTTCACGAGCTCTGATCCCTCAAGTTGACACTTGAGATGATCAATCTTCTTGTGTGATTTTCTGTGTTTATCTTCATGCTCTTGTTTAAGGAGCTCAAACTCCTTAATATTTTGTGCCTCTGCTGATTCCGGGTCCTTTTATTTTATTTCTATAGTTCCTGTTCCTTACTGAGGAGATCTTTAGTCAGGTGTGAGACTGAATCATAGTTAACCCTAACAAAGTCTCCCATAGCTACTGTTGTATCTGATGATCCTTGTTTTTAATTAGGGGCATCAGTTATCCAGACAACTTCATTAAGGGAGGGCATATGTTTCAGTGTGCCTTCTCTCATCCCCTTCAATCCTTTCTTCAACGTGGCCATATTTCTTACTCTAGAAATACTTCCCTAAGGAAACAACAACATCTTCTCCAAAATGTGTGCTTTCTTCTAGGACTGAAAGCGTTTCCTTTTCAGGTGTAGTTGATGGCTGTGGTTGTGATTGTGAGAGAGGAATTTCTAAATTAATGGGTTTAATGTCCAAGGGGGGATTAGAGAAAATAGATATGAGAGAAGTGGAAGAGGTGGGAATAGGGGTTTTAATTTGTGAAGAAGGAATTCTAGAGAGGGGAGGGACTTTTGCTTGGGAAGATGGGATATGTGAGGATGTGGTGATCATAAGAGACATATCGGGGATTGATGAAACATGTGGAGAAGACGGGGTGGTAGGACTAGGCAATTCTGCTGATACTAATGGGTCTCTAGAAGAGTCCTCAAGAATAGGCTTCAAACTCACATGGGAAAACGAAGGATGAGGGAATAAAGAATAAAAAAGATCTACTAAAAAATGTACATTAGGGACATAAGATGTCATGGAGGTAAGGATATTAACAAGGCATATGGGGTTTCCAGCGTCCTCTTCTAGATCACTATGAATTTCATGGATATCAATTTAATGATGGGGTTCTGGCTCAACCCATTGGATTAGATGGATTTGGAGAGGCATTTTCTCTTGAACAACAAGTGGAGATATCTATAGTGGTTGTTCATCCCTAAGTACCTGCTGATGTATGTGATCTGTTTGAGCCACTAATGCTTCAGGTAATTATGGTTGTTGGGAAAAAGGCTGAGTATTATGTTTCTTTGGCTTAGGTTCATCCTCTTGCACCTTTGTTTGGAGCTGAGCACTGAGCTTTACTAGACCTTGTTTAAATTCTTCCCCTCTTTTCAGGACTTCCATCTCTTATGAAGAGTGAGTGCTCCAAGGGGTTTCTATGACAACTTTGCCCTTATATTTGGAATGTCATGTTGAAGTAGAAGCCTCTATTTCTTGCTATCTTACTTCTCTCTCCATGTTTTCCCTATGAACCTTTTCCTCATCATCAAATATCAATTTTCTAAAATGAAGGGTTGAATGCTTCATATCTTTCTGATATTTGAAAACACGGGACTTTACCTATGGATCAATGATATTTTCCAGTGCTTCTTGAAAATAGATAGCTTCCCTATACATGGAATCATTTGGTAGATCCTCATGTGCATAATTAAACTTAGCCCTTTCTTGAGAAAAAGGATAGAAAGGTAAGCCTTAGGATGATGCATTCTTTTGGGAGCTTCTCCTAGGTTCATAGTCTTAATTTCCTCACCCAGCAGAGTTGTATGGGTAGAATTGTTAGAATAATCAACCCATAGTTTACCCATTTAGACATTAATTTAATTATTTCTGTCTTCTTAGCCTAGTTCATCTGTCCCACCTTGTGCAAGTTGTCATTTGCATATCTATAATGGTAAAACTTTCCTTATTTGACTCATGTAGCACATGGGAGAGCTAAACGAATCAATTCTGCTTTATTCCTCGCCTCCTAGGCGCCCTTCTACTTTTTCTGCTTTATTGCCTGCTTTTTCAGTGTTTTAAGGCAAAAGGAAAAGCTAGACTAGGTGAGGTTGACTAGTTTTTTGTACTGCACATCCTCCTCTCTTTTATCCATGCAAAAGCATGTATGAGATCCCATTTCACGACTCTTTAGCTTGCCTAATCCTTTTTTCCAATTCGTGAGCTCCATGACAGATTTGGGATCAACTTTTTACACCTATGGGGGATTTTCTTATTTTTAGTAAGCCTGCTTTATGCTAGATTCGAATTGATCCTCATGCATTCGAATCCATGATGTATGTTATTTATTCAGCAACCTATGTTATTACAGGGTTGGCTATTGTACACTGATTTAATATAGTTTAGTGTTCAGCTCCAATTTTTAGTCTCTTTGTGAGTGATTTTGCATGATCAATTGTTAATTGTTGTGAGTAAAATTAATCTATCACCTGGTTCAATTTCCACATGGTATCAGAGCCATTGTATATTGTTTCTCTCCTTCAAAAATTGTTTTGTAGGTTCGACATCAGTGAATAGGAGCCTTCTACTGATAGCCGGGACAGATTTTCTAAGCTATGGATCAATCACAGAAAACTATCTTGACTCCCTTCAATTTATTTGAATGGAAAGCAGAGATGGAGATACTGTTGAGAGCGAAAGGCCTCTACAGGGCGACTATGGCAATAGAATCAGAGCCCAATGCAGCTGCAGAGAAGATAAAATGGCACAATAGGAGGGATGAGGCTTATGGCCTCCTATGTCTGAGTATTTCCAGAGACCTCCTTTTCCATCTTGATGGATTGACATCACTGAATGAAGTATGGGAGAAGCTTGCTGATCTTTCTGGAAAGATAGATGAGATGAGGGGACATCAAATCGAAAATGAGATGATTTCTCTGAGTCCAATGAGCTTTGAATCCCTGCAGCTATATTTCTCCAAGTTCAAAGCACTAGTTTTGCAGCTCAAACAGTGTGGTATTGAAAAGAAAGATTATCAGCTCATACTGGGCATCCTCTCGAAGTTGGGCCCTGATTATTCAGTGTTTGTTTCAACCTTCTATGCCACAAAACTGATAGCTCGAACCTAGAAGATGCCTAGCCTTGCAGATTTCATGGAATCTCTCACACAAGAACAGGATAAGCTGGTGATGATGTGCACCATCAAAACATCCAAAGATCAAGCTTTGATTGCTGGAGATTCGAAGGTGGATTCAAAAGGAAAAAATAAAGATAAAAATCCACCTGAGCAAAAGAGAGACAAGAAACAGTCTCCGGAGGATCCACAAGGTCCCAAGAAGAATTACCAGAAGAAGAAGAACAAAGGTGAAATGAACAAGTGCGCATACTGCAATAAGGGAAATCACTCTGAAAGCTCTTGTATGAAAAATCAGATAGACATGCTAACCCAACTCCTGGATAAGAATGGCATCTCCCTTCCAAAAAGCTCAAAGAAGAGAGAAGGAGGATCAAGTTCAGATGACAGAGAGAGAGTTCATGCTCTAGTTGCTGGCACATCAAGATCACCTAGTTTTATCATTGATTCTGGAGCTTCAAGACACATGGTTTCGACTAAGGAGGCCTTCTCCTCACTGGATATGTCAAAAGGACCATCTATTGTACTGGGAGATGACTCTCTCACTAAATGTAAAGGCAAAGGAAGGATAGATCTTGATCATGGTCAGTTCAGCAATGTGTTGTATGTGCCTGGTCTCGCCTCCAACCTCCTGTCAGTGTACTAGATGACCCACATTGGGTCTCCTAAGAAGGTCATATTCTCCCCCAATGAAGTTCAGATCATAGAGATCTCAACTGGTAGAGTCATTGAAAAAGGAGTTGCGAATCATGCTCAAAAGGTATACATGTTCTCACACTTCCTACCTTACTCAAACCCCTCTGCTCTTCTCATTCATGCTAATGAAGCCAGCAAGATGTGGCATGAAATATTTGGCCACCTAAATTACAAGTATCTTTCTGATCTTAGTGAAAAAGAGATGGTCATAGGGTTTCCCAAGATAAAATTTTCCAAAGGAGTCTGCCAAGGTTGTATCCTAGGAAAACACCGAGAGCACAAATTTGAGAGAGCTAGTCATGAGAGAACCTCTACACCCCTCGATATGATCCACAGTGATGTTGCTGGCCCATTCCCTCATATGTCCATGATTCAGGCCAAATATGCATTGAATTTCATTGATGAATTTTCCAGGTATTGCTGGGTTCACTTCCTGAAACACAAGTCTGAAGTTTTTGGCCTATTCAAAGTCTTTAAGGCTTTGGTTGAAAACTAGTCTAGAAGAAAACTCAAGGCCCTCAGATCTAACAATGGTGGTGAGTATGTCAAGTCTGAGTTTATTAATTATTATGTAGATGCAGGTATTCAGATGTAGCATTCTATCCCTTACACACCACAGCAAAATGGTGTTGCTGAGAGGAAGAACAGATCACTGAAGGAGATGGCAACATGCATGATGGAGGCCAATACTTTGCCACCAAAGTACTGGGCCAAAGCTATCAACTATGCAGCCTATATTCAGAATAGGGTGCCTCACAAACAGCTTGATGGCATGAATCCCTTTGAAGCATGGAGTGGGCACAAGCCATATGTGACCCATTTCAGGATTTTTGGCTCAAAGGATTGGGCTAGAATCCCGACAGAGAAGAGGAAGGATTTGCAGCCCCAAAGCCAAGAGTGTCTTTTTGTTGGATACTTTGAAGATTCAAAAGGGTACAAGTTGATAAATTTGAGCACAAACAAAGCCTTCATTGAAATGTGTGTTCATTTTGAAGAAGAACCCCTTGCAGCAGTGGAAGTTGGTGAAGCCTCTTCACCACTTGAACCTCAAGAAGTAAGTAAAGAGTTTGTTGAACATGCTGATTCTAATTTTTCTGATGGAGATGAGTTTATTGCAGACCCTAACAGCCCCACAAGGCCAAAATGGGCAGCCAAGACACTACATGTAGCAGGTGAGCTAGCTGGGGATCCCAATGACCCAAGAAGGACTAGATCTCAGTTTGAGAGTGGTCTGTGCATGAAGGATCCTATGTTTGCTGAAAAATGCTATTTGATGGTGGAGTCTGATCC
Organism: Pseudotsuga menziesii; assembly: GCA_001517045.1. NCBI lineage: Eukaryota > Viridiplantae > Streptophyta > Pinopsida > Pinales > Pinaceae > Pseudotsuga > Pseudotsuga menziesii. The sequence goes on along the minus strand of LPNX010800439.1, from coordinate 43,674 downwards.
TCAAACATATGAAGAAGCAACAGGAGATCCAAGATGGAAAACAGCCATGAAGGAGGAGTTCAGCTCACTCCAGAAGAGCAACACATGGGAGCTAGTGGATCTTCCCCCAGGGAGAAAACTAGTACAGTGTAAGTGGGTCTATAAGACCAAATTTGATGCTGATGATTGACCACTAAATTACAAGGCCAGATTGGTAGCCAAGGGCTACTCACAGGTTCATGGCATAGATTACAATGAGACCTTTTCCCCAGTGGCAAAGATGGATTCCATCAGGCTAGCTCTAGCCATTGCAGACTCAAGGAAATGGGAGGTACATCACATGGATGTAAAATGTTCCTTCCTGAATGGAGATCTCACTAAAGAGATATATATGCAGCAGCCTCAAGGTTTTGCTACTAACCCTTCTCTTGTGTGCAGGTTGAGAAAGTCATTGTATGGGCTAAAGCAAGCCCCCAGGGCTTGGTATGCCAAGATCGATAGCTTCTTGCTATCACTGAATTTTGTTCGGTGCAAATCAGATCCAAATGTCTATTTGAAGTTAGTTAATGGTTCATTAATGATCATTGTGTTATATGTTGATGACCTCCTCATTACAGGAAGCTCACAGGCTGAGATTGCTTCCTTAAAAGGAGCTATGAACCAAGCCTTCTCCATGACAGATTTGGGGCTCTTAAGTCAATTTTTGGGGCTTGAGATTGCTCAAACCAAAGCTGGAATCAAGGTGCACCAGTCCAAATATGCCTTGGAATTGCTGAACAAATTAAAAATGAAGGATTGCAAAGCAAGCAAAACTCCTTTCCTTTCACGAGTGAAGCTGGAAGAAGTTGATTCTTCACTGATGGTAAACAATACATTGTATAGGCAATTGATTGGATGTTTGTTGTATCTGACACATACTAGAACTAATATTTGTTATGCAGTAAGTGTGGCTTCTAGATTCATGGATCAGCCTCAAGAGATCCATTGGAAAGTAGCCAAAAGGATCCTTAACTTTGTTCAGGGAACAAGGACCCATGGGATATTCTATAAAGCAAAATCTGATCTTGATTTGATTGGATTTACTGACAGTGATTGGGCAGGTGATAGAATAGACAGAAAGTCCACTTTAGGATATGTGTTCATGCTTGTAGAAGGGCCAATCAGCTAGTCAAGCAAGAAACATAGTGCCATTGCACTCTCATCTACAGAAGCAGAGTACAAAGGAGTTGTTAATGCAGCAACTCAATGTTTATGGTTGCAGGGTTTACTTGGAGAGTGTGGCTCCGAACCAGAGTACTCAACTACCATCTACTGTGATAACCAGAGTACCATTCGAATCTGCAAAGATCTAGTTCAGAAGCAGAGAACTAGACACATTGAGATCCATATGCACTACATCAGAGAGCTTGTGCATGATGGCACCATTCACCTACTCTTTTGTTCATCTTCAGAACAAGTAGCTGATATATTCACCAAAGCATTTTGTGAGAAGACCTTCAGCAATCTCAAATCACTACTAGGGATTGCTAATCATGCTATGAAAGCATGAGTGAAGACAAGATTCTACAATTTTGTTTTACAGTCCATGTTTAAGGGAGGATTTTCCCAAGTTGGTTTTGCCTCTTTCCTTATTTAAATGGACATGCAGTATGTAAAGGGTGACTAAGCATTGTTGCTAGGCCCTATAATTTTTTGATATATTACTCATAAGTCAGGCTTAACGGGGGGTGTTAGAATAATCAACCCATAGTTTACCCATTTAGACATTAATTTAATTATTTCTATCTTATTAGCCTAGTTCATGTGTCCCATCTTGTGCAAGTTGTCATTTGCCTATCTATAATGGTCAAAATTGCCTTATTTGACTCATGTAGCACATGGGAGAGCTAAAGGAATCAATTCTGCTTTATTCCTGGCCTCCTAGGTGCCCTTCTACTTTTTCTACTTTATTGCCTGCTTTTTCAGTGTTTTAAGGCAAAAGGAAAAGCTAAACTAGGTGAGGTTGACTAGTTTTTTGTCCTACACATCCTCCTCTCTTTTCTCCATGAAAAAGCATGTATGAGCTGCCATTTCACCACTCTTTAGCTTGCCTAATCCTTTTTGCCAATTCGTGAGCTCCATGACAGATTTGGGATCAGCTTTTTACACCTATGGGGGATTTGCTTATTTTTAGTAAGCCTTCTTTATGCTAGATTCGAATTGCTCCTCATGCATTTGAATCCCTGATGTATTTTATTTAATCAGCAACCTATGTTATTACAGGGTTGGCTATTGTACACTGATTTAATACAATTTAGTGTTCAGCTCCAATTTTCAGTCTCTTTGTGAGTGATTTTGCATAATCAATTGTTAATTGTTGTGAGTAAAATTAATCTATCACCTGGTTCAATTTCCACAAGAATTTTGTATAACCAAAGAATATAAAGACATCAAGAACTTGAACCAACACTTCCTCTTATGCTTAGCCAATTCTGGATAGGAATCATCGAGAACTGTGTGGAAGGAAAATTCCTGTAAGACCATGTGATATGGGACAATTATGGGAAATAAATGGACTATGTTTCTACCCCAAATTATGAAATAGGATAAACATTCCCCGACGTACCAATCTCCATGTAAAGTAATCAAATCCCTGGCTCTTTGTGAAAATGTTAGAGCGTCTTCCTTGAAGATCTTATGATACATGGAACCTAAGAAAAGGTCGCGAATGTCATATATGCAAGGAACAAAATTATCCTCCCACATGTCAAAGCAGTAAATATGGACAGATGGAGAATCCTTCTTCCAATTCCAACCTAGGTCAGGAAATGTCTAAGTTTCACAAAATATTTCCATGACATAGGTTGACATGTAAAATTGGGGTTTTCTATTTGCCACAGTTTTCTGGTATTTATAAATTTCCTCTTACAAGTTAATAGATAAAATATGAGCCCAATTAAAAGACTCACCTGTAGAAGAATGTGGTGAGTTGTCAGAACCCATTCTGCTTTGAATAATGTGCAATTCGCTAACCCATATAATCGATAGAACATAGCTTCAAGCATTGAATAACGGTTCCCTGAACCTTGAAGCATGGTAGGAATTACCTGGTTGTGGGATAGTCCATCCATGATTTCACCACTTCGTCATAATTGAAGCAGTATGTTGCTTCATCCAAGAAATTATGTCTAAGTAGTTGTTTTGGGGGTCCGAGTGCATAAACCTTGGAAAATATTTTAGGGTTCAATGTGGCCAAAAAAGTACCAATGTGGTCATTGAAAATGAGGTTCTCAGAACCTAGTAGGTTTAGCATGGGTCGAGTACCCACTTCACCGGGTCTATGTAGGGCATAAATGTTGGTCTATCATCAATTACATGGAGCTGTGAGCTCCGAATTCTGATATAATTCGGTTGGTCATGAATAATGGCCTAGAAATCATCATTATCGAAGATAGAATAGATTCTTGACCAGTCCCAATGTAGGTTTTCATAAATGACCCCACTAGTGTCTGTGAAGATTCCGACATTTGGGTCTTTGGACTTTTGTTCTTGCAGAGCCATCTTTGACCTTGTGTTTCTGGGTGCAGGAGATGCCATTTCTGCTCAAAATTTGGTGACCATGGTAAAAAATTACTACTGTGTAAAAAATAACAAGATAAACTGTCATAAAGAGTTAACTTACCGGTAGAAAGCTTTCAAAACCAGTGAAAAATGTAAGGTCGAGTGAAAAGAAAGTGCGGTAAAAATCTCCAGGCATAGTAAAAATCGCAGGTAAAAATGGTAAAAACCTCAAATATTCAATCAGATTATATAGACAAAACCTCAATGGAAAAACAAATCTAGACTGTAGATCTAGCAATAAATAAATGGTTGAGATGAAGGCATGCAATTGAAACTTCGGAAACAAAAGGTTTAGGAAACTTTGCATTGGAGTTTCTGACTTCCGCATTCTAGACAGTGGAAAGTGGAACTCGAAAATAAACTTATTTTAACTAAAAACATATCAAGGTTCTGCATTCTGCATTCTATTCTGCACAAGGAGGAAAACGGAAGAAAACAAAAAATTGTGAAAATAAGCATCAAAGTTCTGATTTCTATATTTCGCACAGTGGAAAGTGGAAGTCAGGAAAAAAGAAAAATAAAAAAATGCGACAAATACTTTTCTGTCTTCCGCATTCTACACAATGCAAATCAAAAGGAAAGGAAAGGAAAGTTTTATTACCAACCTGTAACTTTCAATTTCTGCATTCCACACAGCGGAAAGTGGAAGTCGAAAAAACAACCATTTTATTAATACAAAATGACAATGCCGCAATCCCAATAGGTGGAAGGCAGAATTCAGTATTATAATAATCAACCCATATTTACCTACCTTAGACATTAATTAAATCAATTTTTGTCTCATTACCTAGTTTCCTATATTCCACTCTATGCTAGTTTCCTTCTAAATGTCATAGAAGTCAACACTTGCTAAAAATGAGTCATGGAGTGCTTGGGAAACCTCCTAGAAACCATGTTTAGCATGTCTACTTTATTCTAGATTCTCCAAAGCGCATATCTACTTTTTCTACAAAGCTGCCTGTTTTATTGAGAAATAAGACAAAAGGGAAAGTAAGACTAGGTGTAGTTGACTTGTTTTTTGCCCACATCATCCTCCATTATTTTCTCCTAATAAAAGCATGTATGAGTTGTCTTTCCATCCCTTATTAGCTTGCCTACTTTACTTTTCCAATTCATGAGCCTCTAAGTGGATTTGGAAACTACTTTATGCACCTATGGGGGATTTGACTAGATTTAGTAAGCCTACTTTTTGACTATTTCGAATGGAATCCTTATGCATTTGAATATCTCATGTAATTATATATTGTAGCAGCCTATGACTTCACAAGTTTGGATATTGTACACTTATTCAATACAGATTAGTGTTATGCTCCAATTTCAGTCTCCTTTGATGGTAATTTTGCATGTTTGATTAGCAATTTTGTGAGTGTAATTGTTCTATCACTTGGGTTCAATTTCCACATGGTATCATAGCCTTTGTAGATCAATTTCTATCCTTCCATATTTCTATTTCAGGTTTGACATCTTGACTGGGAGCATATTCTATTGACTGAAGGGCACAGTTTCTGAGCTATGGACCAATCTCAGAAGATCATCTTGAATCCATTTAATTTCTTTGAATGGAAACCTGAGATGGAGATATTGTTGAGAGTGAAAGGTCTCTACAGGGTGACTATGGAAACTGAGGCAGAACCCAACGTAGCTGCAGAGAAAATAAAATGGAACAATAGGAGGGATTAGGCCTATGGTCTTTTGTGTCTGAGCATTTCAAGAGACCTCCTCTTCCATCTTGATGGATTGAAATCACCTAATGAAGTGTGGGAGAAGATTGTAGATATTTTTGGTAAGATAGATGAGATGAGAGGACATCAAATTGAGAATGAACTAATCTCCTTGAGTCCCAACGGCTTCGAATCCTTGCAACTTTATTTTTCCAAGTTTAAAGCCCTTGTTTTGCAGCTAAAACAACGTGGAATTGAAAAGAAGGAAGAGAAACTAGTTTTGGCCATAATATTGAAGCTTGACCCTAACTATTCAGTGCTTGTTTTGACCTTCCATGCCACCAAGTTGACAGCTCGAGCCTGGAAGATGCCTAAGCTTGCAGAGTTTATGGAATCCCTCACACAGGAACACGATAAATTGGTTATGATGGGAACCATCAAACCTTGCAAAGACCAAGATTTGGTTGATGGAGATTCAAGGGTGGATTCAAAAGGAAAGAAGAAAGCTAAGAAACCACCTAATCAAAAGAGAGACAAGAACAAGTCTCAAGAGGAGCCCCAAGGTTCCAAGAAGAACTACCAGAAGAAGAATAACAAAGGAGAAATGAGCAAGTGCACATAATGCAGTAAGGGATATCATCCTGAGAGCTCCTATATGAAGAAGCAAATTGACATGTTGACCCAACTCCTGGATAAGAATAACATCTCCCTTCTTGATTTCTCAAAGAAGAGGGAAGGAGGATCAAATTCAGAGGACAGAGAGAGAGTACATGCTTTGGTTGCTGGCACATCAAACTCACCTAGCTTCATCATAGACTCTGGAGCTTCTAGACATATGGTTTCGACAAAGGAGGCATTCTCCTCACTTGACATGTTGAAAGTTCCACCAATAGTTTTGAGAGATGACTCTCTCATTGACAGTTTGGGGAAAGGAAGGATTGATCTTGACCATGGTAAGTTCAATAATGTGTTGTATGTTCCAGGTCTTGCCTCTAATCTCTTGTCAGTGTATCAGATGAATCACACTAGGTCTCCAAAGAAGGTTATCTTCTCCCCTGATGATGTTGAAATCATAGAGATTTCGAATGGTAAAGTCATAGAAAAAGGAGTTGTTGATCACACTTCAAAGGTATACATGTTTTCCCATTTTCTACCCTACTCAAGCCCCTCTTCTCTTCTGATTCATGCTAATGAGGCAAGCAAGCTTTGGCATGAAATATTTGGCCATGTTAACTATAAGCATCTTTTTGATTTGAGTGAAAAATATATGGTCATAGGGTTACCAAAGATTAAGTTTTCCAAGGGAGTCCGTCAAGGTTGTATCCTAGGAAAACACCTAGAGCACAAATTTGAGAGAGCTAGTCATGAGAGAACCTCTGCACCTCTTGAGTTGATCCACAGCGATGTTGCTGGTCCATTTCCTCATATGCCCATGAGCCAAGACAAATATGCACTGACCTTCATATATGACTTTTCCAGGTATTGTTGGGTTTACTTCCTAAATCATAAGTCTGAAGTTTTTTACCTCTTCAAATTCTTTAAGGCCTTGGTTGAAAACCAGTCTAGGAGGAGACTCAAGATCCTCAGATATGACAATGGTGGTGAGTATGTCAAGTCTAAGTTCATTCAATATTGTAAATATGTAGGTATTCAAATGCAGCATTCAATCCCTTACACACAAGAGAAAAATGGTGTTGCTAAGTGAAAGACCAAATCACTGAAGGAGATGGAAACCTGCATGATGGAGGCTAAGACTTTGCCACCAAAGTTTTGGGCATAGGCTATAAACTATGGATCCTACATCCAAAACAAGGTGCCTCATAATCCCAATTTCTGATTTTTGAAGTTGAAAAGAATAAAGCGAGAGAACAAGAAAGGACTAAGGCTAGAAGTTGAGTTTTCTGATTCTGGAGTGTGGAAGTGTGGAAGGGTGGAAAAGTAGAGAGTGCGAAAGTGTGAAAGGACATAAGTGTGGAAGGTAGAAAGTGTGCAAGTGCGGGTGCGGAAGTGTGGAAAGAAGGCATATTTGGTTTTGAGGTCTGTAAATGAACAGTGCCATGAGGAAAAATATATTGCAGAGCGTTTGTTGTGGTAAAGATTCAATATTTTTACCCTCTCGTCATTCCTTTGCACCTCTTGGTGCAAATACTAGTGATAAAAGGAGTAATGTTTTACATTGATGTTTGATGGGACAATACATTATTTATTTTGTGAGTTTGAAAAGGGTAGTGTGTCTATATAATCTTTGATCGGTCAATTTTTGAAGTGGTGAAGGGAAAAATTAAATTTAATGATGGAATATTTTTTTTTGGTATATATACCTATGTAGACTCTGATTTTGGTACATAGCATTTTATCGAAGTTTTCAAGATGAATAGAAAATAGAGTTTATGTTCTTTATTTTCCTATGTTATTTTTTTACGAGCTAGTAAACTTTTGTTTATCTTGAAGTATTTTTTATAGCATGTTTAGATTTCTAACTGATATTTTGATTTAGAGTGTGCTAAACTAGTTTAAATGTTAAAACAAAGTATTAGGTTTATGTTTTGAATACATGGGAGATAAAAATCTGATTAAGTTATTTTGCTGAAACAATCCTGTAGGATGCAGTTTTTTTTGTTACTCTTGTAAAAAATGGCATTTCTGATTCTGTAGGTGTTGATTTGAATTTTATGTAATGTGTAAGTGTTGTTGGTACCCAGAGCAATACTCCCCTTCCTTCCTTTAGCTGTATCATTAGCTTATGGATAATGTGAGCCATCGTTGTGGATAAAGATAGACTCACTAGCGGTTATCTAGGTGAATTGTGAATGTTGTGTGTTGAATCAAGTTCTTGAAAAACGATGTTGTGAAGTAAGTCTGCATTAGCAGAGCTACCATTGTGATGAAGAAATCAACTCTCAATGTTGGGATTTTATTTTTTATTGAATCCGCTTATTGTGAAGTCCTCTTGTTACTTTGAAACCAAAGTGAAAAAGGGTTGTGAGGAACTTTGATAATTGAAGCACTGTGTACATTGTTTGTTGTGAAGTCATTTCTGCTAAATGTTAAGAGATCCTAATCTTTGGGAGAAAATGGGGTTTGATTCCCCTCATCTTTGCTTCTTGAATAGAAACAACTACCATTGAAAAGTTTATGCAGGTATTTATTTGAATACATAGTTTGGTATTGTTGATGTGAGTTTTGTGATTGTTTTATGGAATGTGGAGTCTAGTATTGGATTGAATGTGAGGTTGTTTCTCTTGTAGTCAATATAATTTGTAATTGAATCCAATAGTGGCTTGTATCTTGTGTGAAATTGGATATATTTGATTTGTTGGAATGACCACAACTCTTTTTGTATTACGGTGAAGGGAACCATAAGGACTTGTAACTTTGTTTTTTCTTTAAATCTAAATCTAAGTATTTGAACCGTTGAGCTTGAAAACTTGTAGGAGACCACATTTAAGCCTTTGTTATGTTGCTAGTTGATTGACATGGGTTGTAGTGATGTATGCACACCTATGAGTCATATTGTTTCTGTGTTTGGATTATAGTGCAATCACCATGGAAATGATGTAGTAGCTACTGACCATCTATAATTACTAGTGGACTTGTTTGGTAAGACCATTGTGTAGTGAATATTTGTGTTGTTTATGTTGAGCTATTGAATGAAATTGAAACTAGAAAAGTTGAATTTCTATGTGTAGTATCGTTCTTCCATCTTTTATTCAAAACGATGATATTGACCAATGGTTGAGTGTGTGCTTCTAAAATGATTGAGTATAGTTTTTTTGTGATAGCTTTGTAAAGGCCATAAGGTCCCTATTTGTATGAGCCTAACTTTTCTGTTAAACTGCATTTGTATTTCAGAGATACATACCATACGTGCCCAATTTAATAAGTGATCATATGTGAAGAGAAATAGGTCATCATAGAATTTTGAAGTAGATTAAAAGAATGAATAGAAAGATAGAGGCATAATATTTTTCTTATATTTCAGTAGAAGCCGAGGATCCTGTAAATCAATAATCCAATGTACAACAAATCCAAAATGATAAAGGTACTGATGTTTTGGTATTTCCACCTCATTTTATTGGTAAATATTACAAAGTATTGTCTGCTATAATGAAGTTGTTTATTTGTCATAATGGTTTGGAAAATTGGATAGAAATAGAAATGATGAGCCCTATATTGTTACAAAAGATGGAGCAAATATTTTTTTCATCCACCAAGCTCTGGACGATGATATTCTTTTATGTGATTGTTGAAGAAAATACAACTAAAGAAGCCTTGGAAAGTTTGAAGAGAGTGTTTGATGTAAGGGGGATATATATGGCTGATTTGTAGCCTGCTAAAGTAATTGAACATAGCCAAATTGATGATGAATGTCACTATGTTGATACACTAGTCAATAATGATAATGTCTTTGATGTTGAGGATGAGAAACGACTCATGATATATCTATCAAAAGAGGATTAAGTATTAACAACTGAATTTGATCATGAATCTAGATTAGAAAAAATATTGAATATTGTCCCAATGAACGTTTTGATGTCTTGTCTTGTAAACAATAAATTAAATTTTATTTTGATGAGGTTGATGTACCACATGTAGCACCAACATTAACATAACTTGAGTATGCAGAGACAAAATTTGGTAAAATAATTAAATTTGAAGATGGTAAAGGATGTGAAGACTTTGTCAATAAAACAAAGTATATGCAAAATAATGATGGTAAATTCCATTGTGCTCAGACATACAAAGATGATGATTGTAGGACTACAGTGTAATAGTTTTTTCTTTGGATATATCAACAATATCCATTGTTGATGACAACTATGATGAAACTACCCATGAAGCAGCATCAAATGTTGAGAAAAATGAAGAGCACTATGTGAAAGTGCTTGGATCTTTGTGTCAAACTTGGATTTATGAGTTTTGTGAAAATATTGGTGATTTTAATTTTGTTGAAGAATTTGATAAAATTGTTGTTGAATGCAGAAAATTTGCAATTATTGAAACATATAACAGATAAGTAGAATGTATCCATGATTATGCTAAAAATAAATATGTGGATGATTTGGTGACTACAGAAGTAGTGATAGAAAAATGGATGCATGATGGAAACACTCAAGATATTGTATGTTTTACTACTGATACAACAAATGAAGAAACACATAATGTTTTTAATGATGAGTTAAAATTCTTGGAAGAATGGCTTAAAAAGCCAAGATACGATGAATATGTTGATCTTGTTGCAAAAGTAGAGATGAAGAAAGTTGATTGCTTTGTTGCAAAGGAAAAATTAAAATTGAATGAAGAGATAGAAATAGATCTAAGAGAAGAGAAAACTAAAAATAATCAAAATGATTCATATTGTAATATTTTATATAATTTTGAAAAAAATTCTTAGTGTGCAAGTTAACAGCTAGTTAAAGATGAAGAAGAAGTTGTAAATGATGAGGTTTAGTTGAATAAAGAAAATTGTATTGAAGAATAACTAATTAAAGAACTAGTTGAAAATATCTTCATGTCATGGAGCCTTAAAAAAATCATACATTATTATGAGTTAATGTGTTTACAGAATGAGATCATTGATGATGTTTTTAAATCAGTAGCAATAAAAGACATAAATGGAGTTATTGTATATGAAGGTCTTGGTGTGGAAGCTGAGGAAATGAAGAAAAATAATGAAATATATGATAGTGAAAGTTTGTTTGATGAAGATCAGTTAAATGAGGAGATGTTTAATGGAAAATATAACCTGAATATGACTCTAAACCAATTGGATGATGAAGTTGAAGCTTAGATTGATGTAACTAAAACTATGAACGATAATTGGATTAAAAAGTTTAATAAGGTTGAATACAGTGGTCTCAATGTTGAAGTAAAGGATTAAAATTATGAAATATTATGTAGTAATGATGATGCTCTGAAAGTAGAGAAAAAAAAGAATAAAAATGAATGTGAAACTTGTAACTATATCATGAAATTTTTTTAGTATGTAGGTTATGTTAATTATGACCAACCAATTGAAGTGGAGGAATACAAGTATTGTGATGATGAGCAGATCTATGAAGCTAGTGGGAGAAAGGAGTCCATATTCTTGCAATTTAAATTCAAGATGAAGAAATGGTTGAAGCCATAAGTGGAGCAAGTGGTAAATAAAATCAAGGTAAAGATGAAGATAAAGCATAAAACAAGGTTTATGAGTTTTAAAGTTTGGAGTCGAAAGAAAAAGAAATGCTCATGCAAGAGCTAAACATAAGATGCATGAGTATGTTGCAATGAAGAATGTGAAATGAGTTATTTGAGTTTGAATTTCATGGAGAAAAACATAAGTGTTTGTATGTTGTAACAACACTATTATACATGTTGTTACTTGTTACAACGGTAACAACAATTTTGAAAGTTTTAAAATCAACAAGAGTTTTGGTGGAAATAATTAAGTGACAGAATGTTGGAATTAATTATTCTACTTCATTAGTTTTGACACCCAATATTTCGAAGATTCCACTGCTACACTAATTAAGCCACCAAATCTAGAAGTAGCATCCACCTCCTTGTTTTGGCATGTCGATTTTTTAAAGGGTTTTCACTTCATGAGTTGTCATCCTGTAAAATTTCAATGAGACAAAACATTCAAAAAAATTATGAAGAACTAAATTTTGAAGACGCAACCAATTCATCAAATGATAAAAAGAGCAATGTTTTACATCCATTCTTGAAGGGCCAACATAGTATCCATTTTGCTAGTTTGAAAGGGGAAGAGTGTCCATATAATATTTGATCAGTTAGTTTTTGAATTATTGAAGGGCCAAATTAAATCTAATGATTTATTATTTCTTAGGCAGTGATTAAAATATAATATTGAGATAAAGCATCAGATCAAAGTTGTTGAGTTGAATAGAAAAACAGAGTTTTTGCTATGTATATTCCTATGCTCTGTTGTTTTAATGAGTTAGTAAACTCGTGTTTATCTTGAAGTATTTTGTTATAACATGTTTAGATTTCTCAATGATATTTTGACTAAAAGTGTGCTAAACTAGTTTAAATGATAAATCAGAGTATAAGGCTTTTGTTTTGAATGCAAAGGAGATAAAAAAATTGAATAAGTTATTTTGATAAAACAATCATGTAATAAGATAAAATAGTCTTGTAGGATGTAATTTTGCTATTACTCTTGAAAAAATGGTATTTTTGAATCTATAAGTGTTGATTTGAATTTTATGTGATGTGTAAGTGTTGCTGGTTTTGAGAGAAACACTCCCTTTCCTTCCTTTAGAGCATAACTAATAGGTTTTGGTACTAAATGGATAGATTGTTTAAACGGTGTTCAATGGGTGAATTTTTTTCTAGCCAATGTTTTTAGTCCCATGGTTTTCTTAAGAATCTTGTTACTCATATAAAATCAAATATATATTGATTGTCTAGTTCGCCATATCCCCTTACTATTCGTAGTCCCAAGTTTATGATTAGAAAAGTTAATTTTGATCTTGATTGGAGATTTTGTTTATTTCTTAAGCATGGAGCAAAGACAAATTTGACTTTGTTCTCGTAAAAATTTGTACGCAATAGTCCCGAGTGTATGATTAGAAAAGTTAATTTTGATCTTGATTGGAGATTATGTTTATTTCTTAAGCATGGAGCAAAGTCAAATTTGACCGTGTTCTCGTAAAAACATGTACAAAATGTCAATAATCAAATAGATCGAAGTTTCAAACGTTCATTTGCTGATATTTATCTATTTTTATTATATTAATGAATAATAATAATAATTTAATTTTGTCACTAAATATGTAAATAGTTCTAAGCATCCAAGGTATTTAGAAAGAAAAGTTGTTTCATAATTGTTTGTTCTTTCAATTTTTTGATAAAAATATATGTAACAATCTCCGAATATCAAAAAAATAAAAAAATAAAAAAATTCTTTCGTTTAAAATGATGTATAAGATGTTGCTAGACAATAATTAGCGAGATATTATTCATATTCTTTTTCTTTTACTGTTACAGTACTGTCTCCATGTATCTAACTAATATTAGCTTGCTTAAATGATGAACTACCATTAAGCCTCTACCTTAAGACATAAAAGAATTGACAAAAGGACCTTGCTATTGTAAGTCACTGTTTAAAACGTTGATGCTGTGCAAGGAAGGGACTGGGGTCTTACTTAGTCGTCTAGACTAATGCATGAATCTGTTTTTAAAAATGTATAGGTGGGTGATCTCCAAATGCAATCATTAAAACGTCTTAAGGAACTATAAAATGAAGGTTGGATAGGACCTATCCTTAACCCTTATCTTCAATTTCATTCAAAATTATAATTTATAATATAAGATCTTCCATCCTCCATATGTACTAATTAATAATTTTGTTGACCCTTGCAGATGATAATTATTTAAATAAACAATTATAAGCTAGTTTTTGAACGGTGTACGGTTGTCTCAAGTTTCAAGCATAAGAATCCAAGCGAATGGTTGTTAAACCAAAAAAAAATGTTGAATACGACCCTTACCACATAGTTCAATCCTTAAATATGGAAAATATGGATGGCGAGGGGAAACTTTAACATGATTGATATTGCTACAGGACAAATGATTAATAGGGTTACTAAGGCCCCCAACTGGCGGTCACTACTCAAACTCCAGAACCCTAAAAGTTTAACACATAAAGATGAAAGAGTCTGTCATTACTATGAGCTATTGTTAGAAGGTGAAGACTTCTATGCTAAATCTTTTCAACTAGGTCTACTTAAACTTAAACCTCCTCTGGCGATAAGATGAGGTAGAAAAAATCTCAGACTGCTTCTTCGATTCTCTTGGAAGAATGCTAAACGTGAATGCGAAACTTCTTGGATGATGGCTAGAAGCCTAGGAAAATATACTAGGTAAACACCCTTCTGAAGTTTTTTCGCTTATTATACATTCTTGCTTGATATTTAGAGTTTATCATTTGATATATTACTTTATGTGCAGTTCCAAACTTCTCGATGTGGATGTAGAAGGAATATAGGTCTCCGGCTAAGAAACCCTACAAACAAAAATGGTAAGACCCAAGTCCTTACTTCGCACATCTTGGTAGAACAAAAAAAAAGGTCTAGATCATATGATGCGGCTTCTTGGCGAGATATAGTCCTCGCAAGGTCGTTTTTAAGCCTAAGGACATTACTTTGTTTCCTTTTTATGATTATGGAACGTAATGATACTGTAAATACCCATGAGGTGTTTTTTATTATTAATACTATGCTTCGTTTTGTTTAAGAGATAAATATAACAAATGTGGAGGCATGCGACTTTGCCGAAATCCTTTGAAAGCTTTGGGTTTCACGGTGCTTCTATTTTGATTCTGGAATTTTTATAATACAATTTTCTTTTCTAAATGTAATATTTTCAAGTCAGATGATATTTTATATTGTGATTACTAGGAAAGACAACCAGGAGACCTATGTCAAAAAAATTTGACTAGTTCCTCTATTTTTTTTAAATAATAGTATAATACCGAAATATTTGTTCTGGTAATTTTTGGTTTAAGTAAAGAAAAAATGCGTTATGGGCATTTATTACTTAAGAAGGCCGTAGAGCGATTTATAAATCAGTTTGAAAAAAACATTATTGCACCTGTCTAATGAATGAAGAAGGTAATAAGACTTGTTATTATTGTTTTGCATTACTGTAGCATGCTTCACCGTGTAAATAATTTAGGGTAACATAAATTTATAAATAGTTTATAATTTGTTTTTTCTTCTCTCTCTTTTTTAAACCATGAATACTCTACCTTTCACAGGCCGTAACTTTCTGCTAGAGTTTAAAGGAAAAACTTGGAATAACTTTCCGGAAAAACTAAATTAGTTTCTGCTCATATAGATCTTGGAAAATATTATTAAGGATGTTATATTCTTTTGTGGTTATAAACAGATTCGTTGTTCTATTTATTTCTTTTATAAGAATTAAAAAAAAAAATATTGTGAAATATTATGATTGTTTTTACTTGAATACGATCTTAAAGGTCGGGAGACCCTGAGCATGTATTCCAATGAGGTTATTAAGAGACATTCTTGATTTGTTAACTGGTTAAGAACCCGTGTCAACCCCCCTCTTTATTTTGTTGGTATATTTTGTCGGACGCATATGCTTTGTAAGTCGTCCAATTAGTATGATGTATTATCCCACATTCAAGGGGAGTAATTAATAGTTGTTAAGTCATCCAGTTAATAGATTTCATTATCCTACATTCATGTGGAGTAATATTTGTTTAGATTAGACTTAGTATATAAGTATGTGTTGAGGCTATTGAAAGCACCGAAGAGTTATTTTGTATTGAGCTTGCTCAAAGGAGTTTGCCCCCTCAAAGTGGCCCATGATCAATAAAATATCTTTTGTGCTCAAATATTTTTGCATTATCATTGTTTATTGCAGGAGGTTCTCCCCATCTGGTATCAGAGCACTTTCCTTGGCACAAGTGAATTTTTTTTTTCTTTTAAAAAAAAAGAGGGCAAAATTGGGCGGTGACTTTCAGATCACTTTATAATACTTTCTGCACAAAATCAGAAGAAACAGGTTGGATATCTGAATTCCTCTTTCAAAAATACACAGTTTCAAAAAAATCATCTCATTTGGAATCATAAAAGTGGAGATATCACGGATTTAAAATCAGAATTTTTTCAGAATTTCGGTGACGGCCGCGGAAATTGCAGAGCGAAAATATTTTAACCAGGTGCCCTTATTTCTATTCTGATTTTGTGGGTAGAAGTAGAGTGGTTGTTCTAGTTCCAGAAACAGGCTATAATAACGATTTTGAGCAATCTAGATCGGGTTATGCTCATTTTAAAAGTTTTCATCTCAAAACCCTAGCTCTAATTACGGGTTTTTAAGCATTGGGTGGAATTTCTGCCACATTTTTTTTGGCACTGTGATTATTGCAGTAGTTCTTCTTCTTACAACAGTATTTTTCATTCGGATAAGGGAATACACCCTATCCACTTAACTGTGGGAAGTACTTGGGCATATCCCTAAAACTCCTTGTGAGGAGTACCACAGGAACGCTGAAGTAGCTGGCCATTGATAGGACCTTCCAAGCAAAAAGGGAAACAACCCCCACCAAATTGACTAGATTCCCATCTGTGAGGAAAACCAAAGAGCTGTCATTTTTGGCCAAGCAATTAGTAGTTTTACCTGCGTCGTGAGGTGAGGTGTACTACCCCAATACTCAAGCCTGAGACAACCTTGGTGGCCAAGTGACTACCTTTGAACCAATAGGAAGTCGATTATACCTGGGGTCCATCTCTATTAATAGTTGACAACGCGTAGAATTTCAGAATTGTCACAGATCATTTACTCCATTTCCTGTTGATAAAATGCAGCTTCTAGCACCGCCATAGACCACAAATCAATTCTTCAGACAAAAATAAAAATAAAAATAAATCTATTTTTCAACCGTATCTTCCTTGATTTAGCTCTGTTTCCCTTGAAATTTCACTGTCACCCCCGTAATACCATTCTGCATATTCCTTCATTGAGGACCCTATTCCCAATTTCACTTTCTCAAGGCCGAAATTTCATATTTGTCAATTTTTAAAGTTTGTCATAACTTCTCTGATTCTCACCCACTCACCTTCAAATTTTTCCACGGTGTTCGTTTTCCAATTCTTCTTCCTTGTGCCTCTCTGACAAATTTTCCAATTCCTTCATCCCACCTCTGAAATTCACATTTTCTGCTTCTTATCCCTAAAAAAGTGTCCAAAACCCTGTAAAACCCCAATTACCCGCCCCCAAATTTTTCCCAAATAAAAAATCTTCTTTTCTAAAACCCTCTCCATTTTTTCTTTTTTACCCATTACCTTATTAAAAAAAAAAACCTGCTTATGGTTGTTATCCGCGCCAGAGCAAATACACAAATGGAAGAAGAACTTGCCTCCATCAAGTCCAAACTTGAGGATCTCGATAAAAAATTTCTTGGCCTCAATCGTCAGCATTCACCCATGGACAACTGCTGCCAACTTGATTCTTCTGCAGACACTGGGTTCTCAGTGTTTCGCCATTATCGCAGGCCGAAGCTGGATTTTCCTTGCTTCAATGGTGATGATCTGACTGGATGGATTTATAGGGCAGAACAATATTTCAGTCAATATAACACTTTTGATTTAAATAAAGTCTCCCTTGCATCCTTTCATTTGGAACATGAAGCACTTCAAAGGTTCCATTGGTACATCAAGGCTCATGTCGAGCCAAACTGGACAGAATTTTCCCAAATCCTCTTGCAGTGATTTGGTCCTAGTGCTTTTGATGACTTCACAAGAGCACTCACCAAACTTTGCCAAACTGGAACTGTGTGGGAGTATCAAACAGAATTTGAGAAACTAGCTAATCACATCGAGGGATTGCCTAATGCATTCTACCTTAGTTGTTTTTATCAGTGGTCTGAAGGATGCAATACACTCTGAGGTTAAAATGATCTACCCCTGCACAATGATGGAAGCCCTCGGGTTGGCTAAGCTGGTAGAGGACAAGATTTGGGGTCAACGACGCTCCAAATCCACTCTTGTTCCATTCAGACCTATGGTTCCTCAAAGAACCCAAAATCTGCCAACTCCTAGAACCACTCCTATCAAGCATTTGTCTGAAGCAGAGATGTGGGAACATCGCAAAAAAGGTCTTTGTTATAATTGTGATGAGAAATTCACCTAGGGACATAGATGTGTTGAGCAAAAGCTCTATCTCTTGGATGTGGATTCTCCACCAGCACCTGAAATTTTTTATGATGCTCAGTGTAACGTCCCCGACCCTCTTACCGGCGAAGAGGATGCTACTAACACTAAACATACGAGCAAACAACCCCATGAAGTTTAATAGGAATATAATACTGAAATAAAAAGCTTAAACATAATAAATACCAAGATGCATAATCCCTCATAAACATAGCAGAAGCAAACATACATTCATTCAAGCATGCCACATGTTCATCATATTCATTAATCAATAAATATAGTTGCAGAAGTAAAATGGACAAGAATACTCATCTGATAAGAACTCATCCCGCAACCAGCTACGTCGCTGCAATGTTCCACCCAACCATAGGCCAGCGTGCTCATCAATCTCTCAACAACATTGCCACCCCCGAGCTGGGCATGATTCCTCAAGGAATAAGGGTCAGGGAAGGCTTACATGTAGCCAAGGTACACCAATCAGCCAAGCCCACACAGTAGGGTTTATCAGGCCATCAAGGATCTAGGAAAGGCTAAATGCTAAGTTGGTGGCCTCAAACACCAGTTTCCTCAAGCATACCCAGCCTCTAATCCTACTCTCAATAGTCCAAATACCAACCACTGCATGCCACAGTGAAACAAACAGCTCACAGCTCTGCGAAGAAGGTAAAGACAACACGGTGACAACCCCAAACAAAAGGTGAAACACAGTTCAGGTCAAACCACGCTATAGAGTTGTTCTTGGCCCTAGCATGGCCAAAACAACTCAGCAACAATCCCCAAAAGACATCTGCAGCCTTAGCAACCAAGAAGCAACCCAAATGCAGGGTAGATCTACAGCCCAAACTCACAATGAAAACTATGGCAACATTACACAGCCCCAAAACAGGGGAGAAGTCGGATTCTCAATCTTAGACAAAAGAAGGACATAAACATAGGCCACAATCTGAAAGGAAACGATGAGAACTTTACTCAGTCCGCAGTTGGGGAAGGAGCAAAACTCCCAACATAAACAAGGGAAAACTCATCCAATGGATGTGAAAATCAACAGCCGTCCAACATCCAAAAGCCCATAGCACACAATTCCTCAATGCAATCGCTAAAGAAGACTACACAGACAGAAATGGAAAAAGAAACGATTCTCAGTCAACCCGTGCATGAGGAGAAAGGACACGACCAACAAAAAATATGGGAAACAACAGCCCACGAATCAACAAAAGAAAACCCCAGTGATCCTTCATAGTCCGGCAAGGGTGGAGGCAAAAATGTTGATTCTAAGCGTGATCAGGAGGAAAGAACACCACCCCCGACTGGTAATCGGT
>LPNX010800439.1:0-24333 GCA_001517045.1 Pseudotsuga menziesii | reverse complement strand
CCCCCCCCTCGCCCTGTGCATCCCTGCATGAGAGTGAACCCAACCTCCTAGAGAGAGTGGTGTAGTGATGGTTCCCTTGCCCCCATGAAGGTGGAGAGAGGATGGGTGGAGTGAGCGTGTGGCAAAGACTGACAGTCCTGCCACCCTTTTCTTCTAGCAATAACTACCTCAACAACTCATTAGAATTAAAAAGGTGGTTGGATGAGACAAGGGAAAGTGAGCAAAACAGACAGGGTGATGACACGTAGATTTTTCCCCATGACTCAAGGTTCATCATTTCCCCCCCCCCCTCTTATCCTTTGGAATCATGCCCTTTTCATTTAACGTTGCACCCTTGCAGCTGGCTGTAGGTTTAATTAAATTGATGTGCATATTTACATGACGCCAACATTATAATGTGCCAAATAGCATGATATACCATTGGCAACGATCCCTCTTGCTGAAACATACGCAACCAAATCGATGGTGGGGCTTTTGTCTTTAGCTCCACACCATGATTAATTACAAAATATACATCATGTATCTTTTAATGCAAACAGGGTCAAAACCGGGACATTACACTCAGGATCCCACAAATGATTATGGTGACATTCAACAACTTCCTGCTCAAGAGGACCAACCAGAGATATCTCTTCATGCCTTAGCCGGAGTCACCACCCCACAAACTATGCGGGTCTGAGGGTTCTTCAAAAAACTCCCTCTTACAATACTCATTGATTCTGGTAGCACTCACAACTTCATTGACCAGAGAAATGCCATACAAGCTGATTGTTTCATCCATCCTTGCTCCATCTTTGAAGTCATGATCGGCAATGGTGGCACCTTACCTTGCAAAGGGAAGTGTCGTAATGTGCGCATATCTATGGGGGATTATAACTTGCACTTTGACATGTTTTCCTTGCCCTTAGGTGGATGTGATTTGGTTTTGGGCGCTCAATGGTTACGCGCACTTGGACCCATTTTATGGGATTTTGCTGAACTTTGGATGCAATTTTCAATCAATGGTACCAAACACACATTGCAGGGCTTACAACCAGGGTCTCTCAGCCTCATCAATTCGCATCCCATGGAAAATATTCTTAAGAAAAGTTCACATGGTGTCATCACTCAGCTCCATTTCATTCAAATGCAACCTTCAGCAGTCTCAACTACTCCCTTGGATCTTTCATTCCCATGCACCTTTTAGATGCCTTGGGGTTGTCCTCTTTCAATATGAACATCCCATTGCCTTCACCGACAAATGCACTTCTGGAAATAATTTATCCACCTCTACATATGAGAAGGAAATTATGACTATTTTGCACACAGTATAGAAGTGGTAGCCATCCCTCTTAGAGAATCCTTTCGGCATCAAGACTGATCACCAAAGTTTGAAATATTTCCTAGAACAATGGGTCTCATCCCCAACACAACCGCAATGGGTTTTAAAACTCAGGGATTATGACTATAAGGAGGCTCAAGACAGTCTTGCAGTGGATTCTCTTTTCCACACATTTGATGCCCATGTTTCTCTTTCAGTTATTTCTATGCCTCTTCCAACTTGGTTACACTCTCTTCAACAAGGCTATGTCAATGAATCCTCATTATTTGAAGTCATCCAACAGTTGGCCAGTA
Source organism: Pseudotsuga menziesii (assembly GCA_001517045.1). NCBI lineage: Eukaryota > Viridiplantae > Streptophyta > Pinopsida > Pinales > Pinaceae > Pseudotsuga > Pseudotsuga menziesii. Next base: position 22,719 of record LPNX010800439.1, on the reverse strand, counting down.
ACCCTTCTGTGGTACCGTATTCCTCTTGGGTTGGATTTTATCTGATATACACGAGTCTTCTGGTGCTTCCCCAGATCACAGACCTTAAACATGTGGTCTTTTATGAACTCCATGCTTCTCCATCAGTAGCGCACTATGGGTTCATCAAAACATATGAGCTGGGGTGCTGTAAATTCTTTTGGAAGGGGGTGCAACCTGAAATTCAACATATGGTTTCTGAATGTGTTCCTTGTCAGCACCACAAGGGTGAAACTACACTCCATCCATATATCACCTCTTCAATCACACAAATTTTCATGGCCCAGATATTCCTTCTTCATGTAATCCCTTATTCCATTGTCTCAGACCGCAACATAACTTTCACAAGTCATTTTCGCCTCCTTGACACCAAACTGCATATGATTTCAGTTTATCACCCACCAATAGAGGGTCCAACTACAGTTGTCACCAAATATTGGAAAAATTATCTTCGTTGTTTCATCTCTGAAGAACAACACCAGTGGGAACAATGGCTCCCTCTCGCTGAATTGTGGTGGGTGAAAACTCAAAGTTGGGTAACACTTCCATGAGAATTGGCTGCCCAACCAACATAGCGAGAGTTATTCCGTCGAAGAACTATATTTATTCGGCTGAATAATTAAGTTATTCGGCCGAATAAATAATCAATTATTCATCCAAATAAACTTTAACGGCAACCGTCTAATTTGACAGAACATATTACCGACCAGTAATTTTTATTGGCAATTCAATAATTATTTGGCCTAACGAGTTTTCGGCCGAATAATTTTTTACCATATAAGGTCATCTGCGGGCTCATTTTCGTTGTTTCGCCTGTAGTGATTTGTCATTGTTTCGCCTGCAGTGATTTGTCATTGTTTCGCCACCTATCACCCCACCCATCACCTGAATCGTATCGTTTTGCCACCCGTCTTACCACCTGTCTCATCCTTGTCCGCATCACCCAGCCGTCTGATGTGTGCATCCACCATCCTATCACCCCTTATCATGGAGGTCTGTTCAGTGTTAAGGTCTATTTGGCGGGAGGGCATGGAGGTCTGTTCGTCGAGGTGTATGTGGTCTTCTCATGGTGTGGTGTTGTTGTGCTTCTTCTTGGCTGTGAGGTAAGCCTTCGAACTTAACTTTTATATTATTGTTATTAAGTTCTTGTTTAAATTGTTATGTGCTTGTTTCATATCATGTTAGTAAGGACATACTTGCAATGGTAGTAAGGACAGAGTTGGACAACTCTTCCCATTTGGACAGAGTTGAACAGCTTTGCCCATTTGGGCAAAGTTCAACAACTCTGCCAATTTGGACAGTTTTACTTATTTTAAATTATTTTAATTAAACAAAATTTAATATAAAACTTGAAATCTATTAAAGTTTTTTCTGTTTCTATTTTTTTATTAGCTTATTCTTATTCTTATTCTTATTCAGCTATGTACAAATGGACATAGCTAATCTGCTCTAATCATTTGGACAGAGTTGATGGGCAGTGTCCATATGGACAGAGTTGAAGAGCTGTGTCCAGATGGATATAGCTGATCGACTCTGTCCATATGGACAGAGCTGATCAAGTCCATTTAAATGATAGTTGAACAGCTCTGTCCATTTGGACAGAGTTGAACAGCTCTGTCCATTTGGACAACTCTACTTATTTTAAATGATTTTAATTAAACAAAATGCAATATAAAACTTTGAATCTGTTAAAGTTTTTTTTCGTTTCTATATTTTTTAATTAGCTTATTCTTATTCCCAATGTACATGAAATTATATAGAATATTTAGACAGCTCTGTTTAAAAAAAGTCCATAACTTTTTAATTAGCTTATTTTTATTTTCTATGTACATGAAATTTTATAGAATATTTAGAGAGCTTTGTCCAAAACAATCCATGGTTATGTAGGATTAAATAACTCCACCGGTATGTAGCATCTCTAAATGATATTTAAGACATTTAGACATTTAAGACTGTACAGGTTGTAGCTCTGTCCAAATGGATAGATCTGATCAGCTCTATACAAATAGACAAAGCTGATCTGCTCTGTCCATTTGGACAGAGTTGATGAGCTCTGTCCATATGGACAGAGTTAAATAGCTCTGTCCAAATGGATAGAGCTGAACAACTTTGTCCAAATGGAAAGAGATGATCAAGTCCCTAAGTAAACAATTTATTTCTGTATGTTTTTTCGTTGGTAGGTGACAGGATTTCAAAAACCTTTTCATTTTACTTGCCTGAGTTACAACTTCAGCTGTAGTGTAATAACTATATAGTTTTGTTCTTAACCTCTACTATTTGCTTTAGTCCATACAACTACTAGTCGAAGTATAAGTCCCATGGCATTTTATGAGTATCTTAGTCCATGATGCATTGCATTAAGTAACATTTCCATTTCATGCTTTTCTAAAACATAGAGAGAAAAGGTTAGATAGATAAAGGCAAGTTTAAAGAAATAATTGATTTATCTTCTTATGGGGATGGAGACCAAAACAACCAGAAGTTTAATGTAAAATGATAGGGATAGGCTGGACTAATGGGGGGAATCCATAGGTGTATGTGATCAGCCCCTAGATTCTCGCTTTAGTCCAAGTTGAAATCTATATGTCCTTGCCATTTGATGTGATAAATCCATGAAATCACAACAACTGATTGATAGCGGTTAGTTGATTCACTGCCCTTACTTTTCATTGCTTTATACAACTAGAGGCACTAGGATATATAATTCATTGTAAACACTCCAGATTCTAGAAGAAGGGAAGTGGAAGTATTTAAAGATGAGAAATGAAGAGAAGGCAAGGAATAATCTAGAAATACTTTCTCCCTATGAGATTCAGGGATGAGCTAGCTGATTCACCTACGATTTAAGTTCAGTTGAAGAAATAGAAGCTCTATCTATATTTAATAGTGATGCTCTCACTAACAAGTCTATAATGACTAGGTAGCTACTATCCAATAGTAATGTCTGTCTGTAGAGTAGGTAATTACTTGCACTTGCCTTAGACTATATTTTATACTTAGCAAAATGTAGTTCATGCACATGTAGTTAAAGGACTATTAGATAATCTTAGTGATATCTAGGTCCTTACTGAAATATTAGTTTTTATAGTTGCTAGGTATTTGAAGTTGATTAATTAACATGTAGAAGGTTAGGCCCTTAGTGATTGAGGCATTATGTCTCTCAAACTTTAGGCCTGGATATTTAGGCTTGACACACTATCTCCTTGCATTTTCCACCTCTCGACTTGCAAAATTGTTTAATGGATCAGCATGTTTGGCTTCAAATTATTCTATGTTTCAACTTTTTGCCTCTAAACCAAAACAAGTTTATGGCATGTGTCAGGGTCAAAATGTTATACAACGTGTGTAGAAACCATCATACACCAGTGTATTTAGTGGATTTAGGGATCTTCCTTATCACAAAGAAGCCTCATCGTCTTTATATATGTTATTTCTCCATACCACCTTTGTTCTTCTATTTATATTACATTGAAAGATTAATTTTAATAGTAGCTAGATCTTTGAAGTTGATTAATTAACATGTAGAAATTGATATTTGTGTAAACTTGTAGATATCATATCCAATGGAAAGAGAGCCTCCTTTGAGACAGAAGCGTAGGAGGTCATCACATTCTTCGGGAGTTGGTGTCCAAAATTAAAATCGAAGATTATCGACTTCACCTCGAGATTCAAGCCTATTGTATAGTTCACATTCACCTGATCATTGACGCAGCGATAGTGGTAGAGATGATTCCCCCTTATCATCTATGGGTGAACGTGGATCTCGACCTTCTATATGAGAGACAAGTGTGGAAGCAGAGCAAGGTTTGCAAGAGGCTCGTCATCCTACAGAAGGTGGCGAAGGTCGAGCAAGGACAGAATATGTCCAGCTAGCTAAGGGTTGTACGCCCATTACGACCTATCCATCAGATTTATCGGACGAGATTCCATGGGAAAGTGGGCTTCAACAAACAACTCTTGAAAGTTGTAGGGCTCACTATGAAAAGATGCAAAATGATCTTTCTAGTTTGGATCTCCCTCCAGAGAATAAACAAAGTATAGAGATGGTTTTGTTATCTTTACAAAAATTCATTGAGGTATATAAGGATCTTGGACCAACAACAGATGGTTTTGTTTCTTTGATGCAAAGAATAAAGGAAGAAGTGATGGGTCCAGATAAGTGGGCTGTTGTGAAGGAAAAGGTGACTAAAAATCAGGCCAACTCAATGTTCAACCTCAAAGAGTGCCTAAAGTGGAAAGCATTGAAAGTGAAATATTTTAAGCACCCTGAACTTGCACATTTTTTATATGATCGGTTTCTTGCATTCTATGGTCGGTTGCCATGGAACAATGAGGTTCCTAATTATTTTGCTAGGTTTTTTTATGCTGAGTTTTTTTTAGGAATGAAGCAAGACTATATTGATATTCATTCCGAGTTTTATGGAGTTGGAAAGGGGAGGATATACAATCGAAAAGGTGCTCTTAGAGATCCTAGTACTCTTCGACCTCCACCTTTGATATCTCATCCACCTAGGCTTGTGACTTACAAATCAGAGATGGATCCCACATCACAAGTTGGGACAACTGCAAGACATAATGTTGCTAAAGGTTTGATGTCACATGCCCCAATTTTGTAAAATAATGCTATCTTATTTTGATTTTATTCCAAGACAATATGTTAAATTTAATGCTAAGTTGAAACTGATGACTCATCAGAGTCAAGGATGTGGAATGTAATTTTGAATATTTAATTTAAAAAAAATAAAAGTGGATACAAGAGCTTGCCAAGAGCTGTTAAAAAGAGTGTTATTGGTCAAGTTGGTGGAGGGAACTAGGTGGAGAGCAAAAATACAAGTGGAAGCATCCTCAAACACTTCCTATGTTGCAGGTGGCAACCTCCCTACATTTGGGGTCATGATCCCCCAAGAAAGTGGGATCAGAGCAGGTGGCTCAATTAATGACAACTAACCCAAAAATACCTAGGAAATATTAATAAAAAGTACCCAATGTAGAGAGCTGAGGCTGCTCATTCCAGGAGAAGAATCATTCAGGTGAATGCACTTCAAGGAATTCATTGGGAAGGGAACTGTTGAAGAAGGTGTTTGAGGGGTAAACTGCAGGAAGGTGATCTAGTACGGCCCTGCAGCTGAAATATCTAGCTATAGTGTGCAGAGTTGGTATTGAGTCTCAGGACTAATACTTTGTTTGCTCCACCTAGTTCCAGCTAAGGAGACCAGAACAGGCTCGGGGGTCCTGAGAAGTCACTGTTTGAGCACTCTCCAGAAGTTGGTAGGGAGGAATGGCCTCCCTTTGCTGTTGTCATCCAGCTTTAAAAACAAGTTCCATTATCATTTAATTTCTATGTTATATTTTATATCGGTGTGTGAACAGTTAATGAAGGATTATATGTTATGCTGTAAATTGTTAACTTGAAATCTCTTAGTTATTTTAAGACTGAATCTGTACTTTGATTAAAGATAAATCCTACCTATGTTTTTCCCCATCCAGAGCAATCCAGATCGTACTCTAGCACATGTAGTGTGTTTAAATGAATAAAGTATGATAGGAAATGAATGAATAGAATACTTATGTTTTTCATAGTATTGAAATTTTTTCTTTCAGTAGTTAGTTGTTTTCTAGAAAGAATATTAATCTGTTTTGTAGAGAGGTTATCAGAACTAGACTGTGTATTCAGATTATCAGAAAAGAACAAGAATCATGTTATTTACTGACAGTAGTATGTTTAAGTATATAATTCATTTTTCTACACAGTATCTATTTCCATAAACTGTACACTTATACTGAAAAGGAAGAACTAGTATTACTAGATGAATGTTTATGTTTATCATTTATGTTAAGAAAAGATGTAAAAATAATATTTTTAGTTTATCTCTTTTCCATTAGTACTAACTAATTAACCTGTAACTATCTAAACTCTAAATAAGAACTTGATAAAAAAATTACAGTATTCTTTTCTTAGTATTAATCATTAGAGGTCAGTAGTAACCTATGATTAAGTTTTATTAGTGAGAAACTCTCTTCATACACTTACAAACAGTATAGATATAAAGAGTATTAACAAATAGGAAAGTTCTTATTTTCTTTCAGTAAGCTTACAGAAGTAATTTTATTAAATAAACACAATTACTATAGACTGCTCTCAGTCTTATTTATTATACAAATAAATACCAATATAAACTTAAGAGGATACATTATTCATATTATTAATATAAATAATATTATTATTAATAAATAAAAAAACAATGATGTTTATAAGTTAATAATTCATAAAAACAATTTGAAGAAAAATGTGTGACAGTAATCGAATTTACAAGATAACAATACAGGAAATAATACTCTATAAAAGTTAAAAAGGGATAAAACCTAGCTCATTTTCTGAGTGTAATCTATATGTATTTTTTTTATATACTGTAGTAACCCAGGTTAAACAGAAGTTAATTCTTCTATAAACTATTTATACACAGAAGTGAATTACATTATTGATCAACTTGTATAAATGTGTTTTTAAGAGGAACAATGATTTTCTTTTACTAACAGCATACATCTATAAAAATAAACATCAAGGTTAAAACCCTTAAAACTATTACATTTACAAGTAGCAAAATATTAGAACCAAATTTACATAAATTATGTAACCATTAATAACCAGTTTAATATAATTACTCGCAGTCCTTTGAAGGACAAATAATAATCTACTTACAGTCCTTTAAGGACAAATAGAATAACATAGAAAAACTGTATAATTATTATAACAAGAATAATATATATCAAAACAAGGGTTTTTACAAGTCAAACCCTAATCTATAACTTCAATCAAAACAAGCAAGATTTAAGTTATGGTTGTAAGTATCAGCCTTAAAATTTTAATTATAAACCCTTACAGAGTACTCAACTGAGTTCAAACTTCATTATATTCAAGAAGGGTAAAAACCCTAGAATTACATAGAGTATAGTATAGACTTATGTCAACCAAAATGAGTTTCACAACAGTTCTATCAATACAAAAACTACAAACTTAAACCCAGTCGTAAGCCAAAGATTCAACTAATTACAGTGCTCACTATAAACCGAGTCTACGCTAGTGAGGGTTTGATTCTAAACATTACAACTTTAACCTGTAGGAACAACATCACGACAACATAACTCATGGTGAGTCGAGAGAGGGTTTTCCAAAACCCTGGGCAAGTCCATTGACCACCCTAACACTAGTAGAGTGAAAAATCCAACATTTGGACCACGAGGCTTACCCGAAAATGAACCACGAGCCACGGCCTTTGTAGGGGACTATCTACACCTCATTGTACAAGCTTTACAGTGCCAAGTACCTGTAAGCAAGGTTACAAACCACTTTCAATTAAATATACAAATACATCTATTGTAATAGCAAAGTTAAATTGTCAATGAAGTAAATGAACTCAAGTATTATTTACTTGACAGAAGAGAACGACGAGCAGCCTCAACGAAACACTGTCACCTATAGGCTGTGCAAGTGAAGACCCAATAGCCTGCAAGGTAAATACCTCACACATTGGTGGGCCGTGAGAACAGTAACCAATAAATTGAAGTATACTGCAAGCTACGAAGGCAGTGAAAGGAGAACTACATAGACAGCAAGTCATGAATAGTAGTAACCTCCACAAATCGCATACCGAGAACCAAGCCAATGGAAATGGCTTTTAAAACCAGGCACTAATGACAAAAGCAACACGGAGTCAAGGCATAAGACAACGAGAAGCAGGAGGAACAGTGACTGCCATGTGAGACAAGCAAAGCAACCCTAAGAGCTAGCAAAAACTGTAGGATGAAAATGATAATGGTTAGGTTTGGCAATGTTTTATATCTCCCATGCGTGGACAGGAAACGATCACGTAGCAAACAAATCACTCCATGCAAAGAGGGTTGTGTTCTATAGTGCCTGCGTGAAACAAGAATCCAATTATTTGATCATTGGAGTGTGGAGTCAAACTATAATGTTAAAACCAATAATTCGCCATTTAAATCATTAATCATTTGCACATTATCATATGTTAATATAACATGGTTATGGTTACGTTGACCTTTCATGAAATGTTACTCATCAACCTTTGTTAAAACACAATAGTCATTCATGCATAAAACTATTTCCACTTTGAACCTTATGTTATTCTAGTACAACATTGCAACTGCGGTTTAAAGAGTTACATATCCTTCCTATAAGCATTGTTTTATTTATTTGATAAAAATCAAATAATTCATGTATTATATTTAGATCAATGTTTTAGGTTCACACTATAGTTAAGAGATCAACCGTGCATATATGAAAGTTCATGCTTGATATTAAACAACTATAGTTTCCCTAGTAACAAAAGATAAACTATAGCTTATACATGGTAAATCTTTGGTAATAATACTATTACAAGTAATAATTTTATAAATGGCATAATGTAGTAGTGCAAATGATTATAAACTCTAGATTAAAAGACGTTTATAACCACAGACTAATTATAGACTGAATGTCTATTGAACAAATAGATTATGCATATCTATAAAACTTACATGAACTAATAATTCAAATAGTATCAGAACTTTGAAGTGGTACAAAACTGAAGGTAAGAATATTATTATGAAACTCTGTTACATAGTTCAAGCGACAATACTTTGATGGATTTTGGGGTATGACTCAACTTGGTTTTTATTCTCGTTTCACTATGTCTAATGGATAGTAAAGTAATTATATAAGTAAACATGATAACTAGAATAGGAATGACCCTATTGAATCCAAAAATTACTAGAACCATAGGGTTTGACAAGGAAATAAAATATAGGTAACCTTGAGCTCATATAGAAAGGCATGATGGTTGTACTTTGCACAATCGAAGTTATACTAACCAAAAGATAATAGGCTATAAGTTATCTTGCAGAAGCAAAATGTGGGTCAATGATTACATAGACAAGATAAGATTCTATTGCATAATTATTGATGATAACAATCATTATAAATATTACACATTACATAGACTAAAGTAGAAATACTTGTAATTGAGATTCTAATGTTTAGAGTCGTGAACATAATTTACTGTCGTTACTTACTTCCGAACTTGTCTACTAGAAAAACTGAAGGAAGCCAAATGGTTTTACCTTACAGGAGCTCTCTAGAGTTTAGCAGCTTAATTACTAATCTTTTTAAATTGCAAATAAAATACTGCTGACTTTTTAAAGATATTTTAATATATACTCATTCGATCATACCTATAAACTTATAAGAATCAGTATTCATCTGCGTTAGCATGATTGCTAAGTAAGCCCCAGATTCAAAAGTAGATTTCACCTACTTGACATGAAAAGACTAATCAGTAAACTGAAGTAAACAGCACACAAGAAGATTTTATTCTTGCTACGAAAATAAATTGTTAAGTTATTATAATTAACATTTAGTGAAATTAATTACTTGACTGTTCTTTTATTTGCAATCCGTTAACTGTTAATAGACCACAGGTTTAGGCTTTATTGTTATCTCAAAATTTTAATTTTTTTGAAAATTTGGGGGTTTGACATGTGGTATCAGAGCACAAGGTTCAAACACTAGGCCTTGATGAAGCCCAACTAGCTTTCATAAAACAGTAAATTAAATTATTATGTTGATGTATTTTACTTTATTTTTTTTATGTTATTCAACAGAAAATTGTCTTTTTCTAAAGTTTAACAGGCAAGTATGGAAAGGCTGGAAGAGTATGTACAGGAGGAGCCTCTAGCTACAGAAACAGGGAATTTACCAAGAGATCCTATACCAGAGGATTTAACTACAAATTCCTCAGAGATGTTACAAATTGTAAAATATTTAAAAACTGAAATGGAGTCTGTAAAGCGAGAGAATGAAAGGATTCTGATGGCTCAAGAAGAGTTGAATCAGATCCTAATGGAAAAGTTTTAAACTGATGGTAGGGGTAGAAGGTCAGAATCTGAAGATGCCAGTCATCAAAGAAAATCTAAAAAGATGAAGCATACAAAAACTGAAATTAGTCCGTCATTTGAAGTGTTTGGTGAACAACAAAATTATCATACTACTAGTGACAGTAGTGATGATAATCTATACGCCAAGAAGAGGAAATACAAACCTTATGAGGAAATTTCTGGGGAATTCAAAAAGATAAAACCACCAAATTTTAATGGAGAGACTGAGAAGGGGGAGGAAGCTGAATCCTAGTTATCTAGGATGAAGAAGTACTTCCAAATATATAATTATTCTAACCAGTTAAAGGCTAGAATGGATATATATAACCTCTCAGGAAAGGCTGACATTTGGTGGCAGGACTTGAAGAGAGTTAAGGGTATAAAAGAGAAAGAAGTTAACTCGAGTACCTTTAAAAGGTATTTCAAAAATAAATTCCTTTCTAAGCAGTATTACAAGGAAAGAGCTAAGGAGTTTTATGAACTAAAGTTAGGTTCAATGACAATGAAGGATCTGAACAGCAAGTTCTTAAGTCTACTTAGGTATGTACCTTACCTTGTAGATAAGAAACCAAAAGTACAACGATTCCTTAGCTATCTATCGTATCATATTAAAGATAGAATTGAATATGATAACCCAAAGACCTTGGAGGAAGCTATGAGGAAGGCTAATTTTTGTTTTGAGCAAAATCGAAAGAAAGAAAGCTTGGCCAACTGGAAGGCTAAGAAAAATAACAATCAATTTGAATCTAAGAAGAAGGATTTTGTGCCTAACATAAATTTTAAGAACAATAAGGCCAAAAACTATTCTAATAACAAGAATTTCCAAGGAAATAGGAATAGTACACCCAACAATCAGAACAATTTTAAAGGTAAGGAAACTGCAAGTAATCATGGAAACTTTACCAAGAATTTTGAGCGTAAAGAGCCTGTCAAGTGCTGAGAATGTAATGGCCCACACTATGCTTCAGTTTGTCCAAATCGGAAGAATATTGTTAGCAACATTCATACTGTACAAGAGGAGATGACCGTTGGGGAACTAGCAAGGAGCATGCCCAGAATTAACACAGCCTTGGAGAACCGACAAGTTGAATACCAAACTTCCATTGTGGAAGTAGAAGGTATGATAAATCAGACCCCTATAACTATTTTAATTGATCCAGGAGCTAGTCTCAGTTATATTGCACCTCATATAGTCGAAAAATGTAAGTTATATGTCGATAAGTTTGAGAATTCATGGTTAGTTCAGTTAGCCACTGGGGCTAAAAGAAAAGTAACTTGTTTTGTGAAAGAATGTGCTTTACTTATGGATAAATTTGAAACTGTTGTTAAACTTAATGTTTTGTCACTTGGCTCTTATGATTTATTGATTAGTATGGACTGGTTAGAATAGCATAGAGTAATTTTAAACTGTTATGATAAAACTTTCACATGCTTAAACAATGATGAAAAACCAGTAAGTGTTAAAGGTATTCCTAGAATAACTACAGTAAGGCAGATTTATGTTGTACAACTTAAAAGAGATGTTAGAAAAGGACGTAAAGCTTACGTAGTAACAATTACAGATGAGGAAAGTAAAATTAAAACAGATAAGTTAAAAGTAGAAGATATCCTAGTCTTAAAAGAATATGTTGATGTATTCCCAGAAGAAATTCTGGGATTATCTCCAAAAAGGGAATTAGATTTTACCATTGAGCTGGTACCGGGTGCAGTACCTAGCTCAAAGGCCCCTTATCGAATGAACATATTGGAACTTAATGAATTAAAATCGCAATTAAAAGAGTTAATTGATAAAAAGTATATTCGACCAAGTGTGTCTCCCTGGGGGGCACCTGTCATCTTCATCAAGAAGAAGGACAAAACTATGCGACTTTGCATAGATTACCGTCAGTTAAAAAAGATGACCATTAAAAATCGATATCCATTGCCCCGCATAGATGATCTGTTTGATCAACTACGTGGAGCCACGGTGTTTTCGAAAATAGATTTAATGTATGGATATCATTAAGTGAGAATTAAAGATGAAGACATCTTTAATACAGCCTTTAGAACAAGATATGGTCATTACGAATTTGTTGTAATGCCATTCGAGCTTACTAATGCCTCAACTATCTTCATGTGTTTAATGAACAACATAGTGCATGAGTATTTAGATAAGTTTGTGGTTGTGTTTATCGACAACATTCTAATCTATTCAAAAACTGAAAAAGAACATAAAGAACATCTAAAAATTGTTTTGCAAGAGATGTGAGGACATCAACTCTTTAGAAAGTTTAGTAAGTGTGATTTCTTTAAGGATAAGATTCAGTACTTAGGTCACGTAGTGACCAAGGAAAAAATTTTCGTAGATCCTGAAAAGATACGAGCAATTGAAGATTGGTCGGTTCTTAATGATGTGATGGATGTTAGATCTTTCATGGGCATTACCGGTTACTACCAGAGGTTTACTGAAGGCTTTTTAAGAATAGCAAATCCGATAACTTCCTTGCAAAAGAAAGGAAAGAAGTTCGACTGGAACCAGAAATGTGAAGAAAGCTTTAAGAAGTTAAAAACTTTATTAACCAGCGCACCTATTTTAAGAATAGCAGATCCTAATAAAGAATTTGTAGTATGCACAGATGCCTATAATGAAGTCTTAGGCGGTGTTCTGACTCAAGAAGGGCATGTTATTGCCTATGAGTCTAGAAAGTTAAAAGTTCACGAAAAGAATTACGCAACGTATGATCTGGAACTAGCCTGCTTTAATACACACCTTAAGGATGTGGCGACATCACCTAATTGGTAGAAAATTTGTTTTAATGACTGATAATAAATGATTGAAATGTCTTTTAGATCAGCCTACTTTAAATGCTAGACAAGCTAAGTGGTTAGCTTTCTTAAGCGAGTATGATTTTGAAATCCATCATATAAAAGGTAAAGAAAATAAAGTTGTTGATGCATTAAGTAGGAACGCAAGGCTGAATTTTGCAACAGCAATCAGCACTTATGTTTCAAACTTAGATGAATAGCTTAAAGAAGGAATAAAACAAGATGAAATTTACCAGAATTTGCAAGATAAAGCTAAGGAAAACCCAACAAAAAACTTAATAAAAGGTTATAGTTTAAATGAAAAAGATTTTTTACTGTATAAAGATAAACTGTATGTACCTAACGTACCTAAGGTCAAGTTGTTAATTCTGGATGAAATCCACAAAACACCATATTCAGGTCATCCAGGTTAGCAAAAGACTATAACCATGTTAAGAAAAGAGTATTTTTGGCCAAATATGAAAACTAAAGGAGCTGAATATATTGCAAAGTGTTTAGAATGTCAACAGGTAAAAACTAAACACCAACACCCAGCTGGTTTGCTACAGCCTTTACCTATCCCTAGCTGGAAATGGGAGGTGATTAGTCTAGATTTTATTATTGGGCTGCCTAGAAATCAAAATTGGAATAATTCTATTATGGTAGTAGTTGATAATTTAAGCAAAGAAACTCACTTTATACCTGTTAAAACTACTTATAAAGCTGCCAATATAGCTGATATTTTCCTAAAACATATTTTTCGCTTGCATGGAGTCTCAAAAGTCATAATATCAGATAGAGATCCTAAGTTTACAGGAAACTTTTGGAAGTCCTTATTTAAAGGGTTAAACACCACATTAAATTTCAGTACTTCTTTTCATATTCAAACAGATTGACAAACTAAAAGGGTAAATCAGGTACTGGAAGATTTATTAAGAATGTATGTGAAAGACCAGCCTAGTAAATGGGAGGACTATTTACATCTAGCAGAATTTGATTATAATAATAATTATCAGACATCAGCTAGATTTAGTCCATTTGAAATTTTATATGGACAGAAATATAATACTCCTATGTCTTGGAGTAATCCAGTAGATAGATTGGTATTAGGTCTAGAACTGTTGAAAGAAATGGAAGAAATTGTGAAACAAGTGCAAGGAAATTTGAAAGTAGCACAGGATCGGCAGAAAAGTCAAGCAGAATTAAAAAGAACTCCAAAGGAGTTTCAGGTAGGTGAACATGTGTTCATCAAGGTAAGGCCCAAAAATAGTTCTCTAAGATTGGGGAGTTGTGCAAAGTTGGCACCTTGTTACTGTGGCCCATTTGAAATTTTGTCTAGGATTGGACAAATAGCTTATCAATTAGCATTACCACCTAACTTAAGAGTACATAATGTTTTTCACATTTCCGTTTTAAAGAAATATTTTCATGATGCTACTCATGTTGTTAACTGGAATGTTGTACAGGTGGAACTAGAAGGAGAATTTTTGGTGGAACCAGACTGTATCCTCGGGAGGAGGGAAATTACACTTTGGAACTGCACCATTGGACAGGTGAAGGTGCAATGGAAGCACCTTAGTCCTGAAGAAGCCGCCTGGGAATTGGAAAGTAAAATGCGAGATGCATATCCAATTCTATTCCAGGGGACTTTGGAGGATGAAGAATAAATAACATTGAGGATGATGTTATATTCTAAGGGGGTGTGTATGTCACATGCCCTAATTTTGTAAAATAATGTTATCTTATATTGATTTTATTCCAAGACATTATGTTAAATTTAATGCTAAGTTGAAACTAATGACTCAACAGAGTCAAGGATGTGGAATGTAATTCTGAATATTTAATTTTAAATAAATAAAAGTGGAGACAACAGCTTGGGAGAGCTATTAAAAGAGTGTTACTGGTCAATTTGGTGGAGGGAACTAGGTGGAGAGTAAAAGGACAAGTGGCAGAATCCTCAAACACTTCCTATGTTGCAGGTGGAAACCTCCCCACAATTGGGGTCATGATCCCCAAAGAAAGTGGGATCAGAGCAGGTGGCTCAATTAATGACAACTAACCCAAAAAGACCTAGGAAATCTTAATAAAAAGTACCCAATGTAGAGAGCTGAGGCTGCTCATTCCAGGAGAAGAATTATTCAGGTGAATGCACTTCAAGGAATTCATTGGGAAGGGAAATGTTGAGGAAGGTGTTTGAGGGGTAAACTGCATGAAGGTGATCTAGTACAGCCCTGCAGCTGAAAGATCTAGCTACAGTGTGCAAAGTTGGTATTGAATATCAGGACTAATACTTTTTTTGCTCCACCTAGTTCCATCCAAGGAGACCAGAACAGGCTCTGGGGTGCTGAGAAGTCATTGTTTAAGCGCTCTCCAAGAGTTGGTAGGGAGAAACGGCCTCCCATTGCTGTTTTCATCTAGCTTTAAAAATAGGTTCCATTATCGTTTAATTTCTGTGTTATATTTTATATCGGTGTGTGAACAAATAATGAATGATTATATGTTATGATGTAAATCGTTAAGTTGAAATCTCTTAGTTATTTTAAGACTGAATCTGTACTTTGATGAAAGATAAATCCTACCTATGTTTTTTCCCATCTGAAGCAATCCAGATCATACTCTAGCACAGGTAGTATGTTTAAATGAATAAAGTATGATAGGAAATGAATGAATAGAATACTTATGTTTTTCATAGTATTCAAATGTTTTCTTTCAGTAGTTAGTTGTTTTCTAGAAAGAATATTAATATGTTTTGTAGAGAGGTTATCAGAACTAGACTGTGTATTCAGATTATCAGAAAAGAACAAGAATCATGTTATTTACTGACAGTAGTATGTTTAAGTATATAATTCATTTTTCTACACCGTATCTATTTCCTTAAACTGTACACTTATACTGAAAAGGAAGAACTAGTATTACTAGATGAATGTTTATGTTAAGAAAAGATGTAAAAATAATACTTTTAGTTTATCTCTTTTCCATTAGGACTAACTAATTAACCTGTAACTATCTGAACTCTAAATAAGAACTTGATAAAAAATTACAGTATTATTTTCTTAGTATTAATCATTAGAGGTCAGTAGTAACCTATGCTTAAGTTTTATTAGTAAGAAATTGTCTTCATACACTTACAAACAGTATAGATATAAAGAGTATTAACAAATAGGAAAGTTCTTATTTTCTTTCAGTAAGCTTACAGAAGTAATTTTATTAAATAAACACAATTACTATAGACTGCTCTCAGTCTTATTTATTATACAAATAAATACCAACATAAACTTAAGAAGATACATTATTCATATTATTAATATAAATAATATTAATAATAATAATAATAAAAACAGTGATGTTTATAAGTTAATAATTCATAAAAACAATTTGAAGAAAACTGTGTGACAGTAATCGAATTTACAAGATAACAATACAAGAAATAATACTCTATAAAAGTTAAAAAGGGATAAAACCTAGCTCATTTTTTGAGCGTAATCTATATGTATTTTTTTTATATATTGTAGTAACCTAGGTTAAACACAAGTTAATTCTTCTAGAAACTATTTATACATAGAAGTGAATTACATTACTGATCAACTTGTATAAATGTGTTTCTAAGAGAAACAATGCTTTTATTTTACTAACAACATACATCTATAAAAATAAATGTCAGGGTTAAAACCCTTAAAACTATTACATTTACAAGTAGCAAAATATTAAAACCAAATTTGCATAAATTATGTAACCATTAATAACCAGTTTAATATAATTACTCACAGTCCTTTGAAGGACAATTAATAATCTACTTACAGTCCTTTACGGACAAATAGAATAAAATAGAAAAAATGTATAATTATTATAACAAGAATAATATATATCAAAACAAGGGTTTTTACAAGTCAAACCCTAATCTATAACTTCAATCAAAACAAACAACATTTAAGTTACGGCTGTAAGTATCAGCCTTAAAATTTTAATTATAAACCCTTACAGAGTACTCAACTGAGTTCAAACTTCATTATATTCAAGAAGGGTAAAAACTGTAGAATTACACAGAGTATAGTATAGACTTTTGTCAACCAAAATGAGTTTCACAACAGTGCTATCAATCCAAAAACTACAAACTTAAACCCGGCTGTAAGCCAAAGCTTCAACTAATTACAGTACTCAGTATAAACCGAGTCTACCCTAGCGAGGGTTTGATTCTAAACATTACAACTTTAACCTGTAAGAACAACATCACGACAACATAACTCATGGTGAGTTGAGAGAGGGTTTTCGAAAACCCTGGGCGAGTCCATCGACCATCCTAACACTAGTAGAGTGAAAAATCCAACATTTGGACCATGGGGCTTACCCGAAAATGAACCACAAGCCATGGCATTTTTAGGGGACTGTCTACACCTCATTGTACAAGATTTATAGCAGCAAGTACCTGCAACCAAGGTTACAAACCACTATCAATTAAATATACAAATACATCTACTGTAACAGCAAAGTAAAATTGGCAATGAAACTAATAGATTATGCATATCTATAAAACTTACATGAACTAATAATTCAAATAGTATCAGAACTTTGAAGTGGTACAAAACTGAAGGTAAGAATATTATTATGAAACTCTGTTACATAGTTCAAGCGACAATACTTTGATGGATTTTGGGGTATGACTCAACTTCGTTTTTATTCTCATTTCACTATGTATAGTGGATAGTAAAGTAATTATAGAAGTAAACATGATAACTAGAATAGGAATGACCCTATTGAATCCAAAAATTACTAGAACCATAGGGTTAGACAAGGAAATAAAATATAGGTAACCTTGAGCTCATATAGAAAGGCATGATGGTTGTAATTTGCACAATCGAAGTTATACTAACCAAAAGATAACAAGCTATAAGTTATCTTGCAAAAGCAAAATGTGGTTCAATGATTACACAGGTAAGATAAGATTCTATTGCATAAATATTGACGATAACAATCATTATAAACATTACAAATTACATAGACTAAAGTAGAAGTACTTGTAACTGAGATTCTAATGTTTAGAGTCGCGAACATAATTTACTGTCGTTACTTACTTCCGAACTTGTCTACTAGAAAAACTAAAGGAAGCCAAATGGTTTTACCTTACAGGAGCTGTCTAGAGTTTAGCAGCTTAATTACTAAGCTTTTTAAATTGTAAATAAAATACTGCTGTCTTTTTAAATATCTTTTAAGATATACTCGTTCGATCATACCTATAAACCTATAAGAATCAGTGTTCATCTGCGTTAGCATGATTGCTAAGTAAGCCCCAGATTCAAAAGTAGATTTCACCTACTTGACATAAAAAGACTAATCAGTAAACTGAAGTAAACAACACAGATGAAGATTTTATTCTTGCTACGAAAATAAACTGTTAAGTTATTATAATTAAGATTTAGTGAAATTAATTACTTGACTGTTCTTTTATTTGCAATCCATTAGCTGTTAATAGACCGCATGTTTAGCTTTTATTGTTATCTCAAAATTTTAATTTTTTTGAAAATTTGGGGGTTTGACATTTGACTTCGGCTTTTGTAGGAGTTGATGTTGGATTGAGTCGAGAGAGGGCTCGTGCCACTATTTGGAAAAATTTTGTTTACAAAACAGATGATGAGTTAGATTGTATGGGCATTGAAGATCTAAAGGCCTATGCCAAGATTTGTCATAATATAGTTTCGGATAGAATATCTAATGACATGTCAAGCATAGGAGAGGTTTGTGTACTTCCAATCTCTTATTTTTTTGGTTACAATATATATATGTATGATAAATTATTTTTTTATGTATAGTAATAAATACGTTATATAAATGTTTATTGTTTTCAGTTTTCTCGATTGTTAAATGAACATAATTCTAGAGTCTCCACTAGTCAAAATGTTGGAAATGTAGAAGAGCATATTGGAGAGGTATATTTAAAATTTACACATTTATATTTATGTTTGAAAGATTTTTTTTTTTTGTTTTTAAATTGAACTATGTATCTTATTGTTAATTTGACTTATTTATGCAGGTTTCAATAGATTCAAACTTTTTAGATGATTTTCCATCTATTGTGAGCTAATGTTTTATTTTTATTTTTTTTAAGTTAATTGCTAAGCTTAATATTTTTTGCTTTTACTATGAATTATTTATTAACAAAATTTAAATTTTAAGGGAAGATAATATATTGAAATTAGAGGTGAAGATATAGGTTCTTTGATGGATGTGGATATTGGCACCGAGGTAATTTTGTTCATAATTGAATTGTTCTTTGATATATATGTTTAAATAGTTTAAATAATGTTTGACATTTGTAAAGTGCTTTTATATATGTTGAAGCTTGGGTCTCTTCGATCTTTTCGAGGCAAAGGAAAGACTCCATTAGACGATAGTGTTGGAATTGTAAGTTTAATATTTTATTTTATTTTTATTTCATTTAAAATAGTCTAAATATTTTGTAAGATTTATAAATTGTTTTTATATATGTTGTAGCTTGGGTCTACTCCACCTTTTAGAGGCAAAGAGAAGACTCTATTCGATGATAGAGAATTGGAGGTAATTTTGTTGATAATTGAATTGTTCTTCGATATATTAGTTTAATGTTTTAATGTTTTGATTTTGGTTTAAATTTCTTTAAATAATTTATGTTATTCATAATCTGTGTTTATACATGTTGCAAATTTTTACGAGTCCAAGGGAAGACCCTGGTCGAGGATAGTGGTAGACTTCTATTTAGATAATTATTTACATTGTTTTTTTATGTAAATATATATGTTGTAGTTGACTTGGACATGGAGGAGCTTAATTTTTGGATTATATACATGTAATTTGAACTCACATGTACATAATTTTTGGATTATATACATGTACATTGAACTCACATGTACATGATTTTTTTTTATTATATACATGTACATTGAATTCACATGTTCATGATTATTTTATTATTATTATATAAATGTGCATTGGCCTTATATTTTTTTTTTGAGATTATATACATGTATATGTAAATGTTAGGAATGTTAAGAAGTTTTGATAGGTTCAAATATATAAATATATGTAATTTATTAAATTAATGTTTCTTGTTGAGAAGTTGAGAGTGATAGAAATGTTATGAAGTTTTGATAGGTGCATGACTATGGTTAGGAGTGAATGTTTTGATAGGTGCAATGTTAGGAGTGAAAGGGAATGGAGGAAGGTTAGGAGAAAATGGGGGAATGTTAGGAGTGAATGTTTTGAATAGTGAATGCTTTGATAAGTGCAATCTAATGTTAAGAATGAATATATGGAGAATGGATATGGAAATGTTAATGTTAGGAATGTTAGGAACTTAATGTTAGGAATGTTAGGAAGTTTTAATAGGTGCAATGTTAGGAGTGAATGTGGAAATAAGGGAATGTTAGGAGTGAATGCTTTGATAAGTACAATCTAATCTTAAGAATGAATATATGGAGAGTGGATATGGAAATGTTAATGCTAGGAAAGTTAGGAAGTTTTGATAGGTGCAATGTTAGGGGTGAATGGGGGAATGTTAGGAGTGAATGTGGGAATGTTGGGAGTGAGTGTTTTGATAGGTGCAATATTAGGAGTGAATCTTTTGATAGGTGCAATGTTAGGAGTGAAGGGGAATGGGGGAATGTTACGAGGGAATGGGGGAATGTTAGGAGTGAATGTTTTGATAGGTGCAATATTAGGAGTGAATGTTTTGAATAGTGAATGCTTTGATAAGTGCAATCTAATGTTAAAAATGAATATATGGGGAATGGATATGGAAATGTTAATGTTATAAATGTTAGGAAGTTAATGTTAGGAATGTTAGGAAGTTTTGATAGGTGCAATGTTAGGAATGAATGTGGAAATAGGGAAATGTTAGGAGTGAATTCTTTGATAAGTGCAATCTAATCTTAAGAATGAATATATGGGGAATGGATATGAAAATGTTAATGTTAGAAAAGTTAGGAAGTTTTGATAGGTGCAATGTTAGGGGTGAATGTGGGAATGGGGGAATGTTATGAGTGAATGTGGGAATGTTAGGAGTGAATGTTTTAATAGGTGCAATATTAGGAGTGAATGTTTTGATAGGTGCAATGTTAGGAGTGAATGTGGAAATAGGGGAATGTTAGGAGTGAATGCTTTGATAAGTGCAATGTAATATTAAGAATGAATATATGGGAAATGGATATGGAAATGTTAATGTTAGGAATGTCAGGAAGTTAATGTTAGCAATGTTAGAAAGTTTTGATAGGTGCAATGTTAGGGGTGAATGTGGAAATGTTAGGAGTGAATATTTTGATAGGTGAAATGTTAGGAGTGAAAGTGGAAATAGGGGAATGTTGGAAGTGAATGCTTTGATAAGTGCAATCTAATCTTAAGAATGAATATATGGTGAATGGATATGGAAATGTTAATGTCATGAATGTTAGGAAGTTTTGATAGGTGCAATGTTAGGGGTGAATGTGGGAATGGGGGAATGCTAGGAGTGAATGTGGGAATGTTAGGAGTGAATGTTTTGATAGGTGCAATATTAGGAGTGAATGTTTTGATAGGTGCAATGTTAGGAGTGAATGTGAAAATAAGGGAATGTTAGGAGTGAATGCTTTGATAAGTACAATCTAATGTTAAGAATAAATATATGGGGAATGGATATGGAAATGTTAATGTTAGGAAAGTTAGGAAGTTTTAATAGGTGCAATGTGAAGGGTGAATGTGGGAATGGGGGAATGTTAGGAGTGAATTTTTTGATAGGAACGATGTTAGGAGTGAATGTGGGAATGTTAGGAGTGAATGTTTTGATAGGTGCAATGTTAGGAGTGAATGCGGAAATAGGGGAATGTTAGGAATGAATGCTTTGATAAGTGCAATCTAATGTTAATAATGAATATAGTCAAAATGATTATGGAAATGTTAATGTTAGGAATGTTAGGAAATTAATATTATGAATGTTAGGAAGTTTTGATAGGTATAAATATATGAATGTTTGAAATGAATGTTAGGAAATATTAGGTGCAAATATATGAATAAATGTTAAGAAAGGTTATGAATGTTAGGAAGTTTTGATAGGTGCAAATATATGAATGTAAGAATGAATATAGGGAAATGTTAATGTTAAGAATGAATATATGGGGAATGTCATGTTAGGAGAGAATGTTTCGATAGGTGCAAATATATGAAAGTTAGTTAATGTATGATTGTAGATGTACTGTTGAGAACTTGAGAGTGTTAGGATTGTTAGAAAGTTTTGATAGAAATATTTTTTATTACTAAGGTAAAATTAGCAACTTAATTTTGAATTTTAATATTTTTTATACTAAGGTAACATTATTAATTTAATTATTATATTTATTTTATGTTCCTTACAAGAAAAGAAAAGGAGCACTACAAAAAAACAAACTACAAATAGCATTCCTATATAACCCCCCATGATTTAAAGAAAGGTGATGAAATGAATAATGAAAAACAAAAAGAAAGACGTGTAGAGTTACAGGGAGAATTCAAAAGGCCAAGGCTCTTCATGTTTGATGGAGAATTTGAGGAAGTAATAGAATATTGGTTGTTAAATCTGCTCCGTAGTGGAAGGAGGCTAAGAGTGTCAGTAGCATATGTAGTAAAGAGTTGAGTCGGAATTTTTTTTAAAAATTATTGAAAAAATGTATATGTCAGAACAATATTATGATGAGAAAGCTCAATAATTCAATGATTTGAGACTAATATTGTTAACCATGGAAGAATTTGTAACTGAGTTTGTAAATTTACAACGCTATGTACCATATCTAAGAGTTGAAAAAGCTAAGGTATACAGTTTTATCAGTGGTTTACCCCTAGTGTACAGGGATGATTTTAAGAACCCCCCCTAGATTTATATGTATAAAAATTGGGCGAATCTCTCCAATATAAAGGAAAATTTGAAGGTGATTTTATCAATAATATAATATGTATATATAAAAAATTTGGCGAATCTTTCATTTTATTATATAATGTTGTAAAATTTTGGCG
>LPNX010800437.1:133949-150896 GCA_001517045.1 Pseudotsuga menziesii | reverse complement strand
GTGGCTTAATTGTCATGATTAAAATCAACGACATGTTAGATGGTTTTATGGCATAACAAAATGAATGATTTCAATTCAACTTAATTTTCAATGGTTAATTAATAGCTATGCTTTAAATTACAAAGGATTAGATTAATTATGTGCACATTTTTTTATTAATATTTTAATAGTGTTATATATAGATTTATGCATAGATTTTTTATGAACATTTTGATATAGTTCTATGTGTATATAAAAAAGTGTATGTATAAAAATCAAACTTTGTGAAAATAATGGTTAACTTAAAATGAGTATTATCAATTTGTTTGTAAACACTTATTCTGGGCATTAATATTTCAACCATGATTTAAAAGGTGTATAATTTTTCATTTTGGAACAAATCTTTGAATGTAAACTATTAGATGCCAAAATGAGTACTAGAAGAAGGGTTGTTTGCGCAATATCATATTTAATACATCAAAATGTAATAGTTTGTGCTTCTTTTATGTTTATGAGTTTTAGTTAATAAAATAAAGTAAAAGATAGTCATTTTGAATATAGATGTACTTTACGGGTGAATGGGCTGTGAAATTAGTGAAAATAAATTGATGAAAAATGACAATTTTTGGAGCCCATCATCCTCCCAGACCGAAGATATGGCATGTCCTTGGGCCATCAATAAATTGAAAATGGATTGTATTGTTTTATGTCAACACTTTGAATCATCAACCATTGGCAAGAAATATTAGGAAGCCCTTATTATTTTAAAGAAAACTAGTTTTTTTTATAGAAAATAAGTATTAATGCCATGTTATGACACGACCAAAACAACATTGTACTAATTCAGGTTTCTGAATACATACAATTGGTATCAGTTTATACACACAAAGACCATATAAGTTGTAATAGGATATTTTCCTTGTGTTCCTAGATAGAAAACATGAGGGTATAGATGGTCTGGAAGGCATATATGAAACCAGTCATCCTTGATTCATGTTTCAAATACTAGCTTCCATCCAAGGAATATGGATAAATTTCACATTTGATTTCGTTACATTTCTACAGTTACGGGTCCCACTTCTAAGATAGTAATATCCTAGATATAGTATGAATTAGACGACGGGGTCTTAAGTTCAACTTACGGCCATTCTCTAATGACAAATGAATGACTAGATTAACCATGTATATATGCACTTAGAGTCTTCATTTAATTGGGCCATATGCATAGCAATATGTTTACTATGTCTCTTTTACCCAGCATTGCTCTACTGCCAACGATCCTATTTAGTACCCTGACAGGTTTACCTTGGTACCATACAAGCATGGCCCCTCTTCCAGCAAGCATGTTCAGTACCCTGACAGGTTTTCTTGTATTTACCAGACTCTCTTATTTATGGTTTTATTCGGCATAGAACTATTGTGAGCAGGCCTATTCAGTACCTTGGTGTGCTTGCCTCATAATTATGTAATTATTCAAAATATAATGCTAATAAAGTATGTGGAATCTGGTTGGTACTAGAGTATATTAGTTTTGATAACCACATAACTCAATTAAATTTAACCCATGAGTCACATTATTTATAACAACCTTAAATTATAGTTCATATCAAAAGAGAATGACCTAAAGCTTTTCTCTAGTCTCTTGGTATGTCCTCTTCATATAAAAGTTTAATAGTGTTCCTCCATAGGTAGAAATGTCACGTATCCTCATGTGACTATTTAATAAAGATACTTAAATAACAAGTTTTGATGATGATTATAGGACGTACAAGTTACCTATGGGTTTTAGATAGACCTTAAAGTTATGGTAAATCGCCATGATATTTTAAGTTGGCCTTGGGAAACTGTTATAATGAATAGTCAGAAATATGCATGTATGAGGATAAATAAAGATTTTTAAATTGTTTTGGTTTAGTCATTAGCATTATCTTCTTCTTAGTTCTTTTATTGGAAAATGAAACAAAAAAAATGAAGTTGCATTAATCTCTAAGCTAAACATGCTCAATTGTTTTATTTATATACATATTTTCTTATTCTACCTAAGAAGAAAGAAAACATTTCTATTCAAGTATATGAACTTTTCCAATGTAAAAGTGTGAAGCAAAGTAAGAAACATATCGATATCTGCATATGAAATAGCTATGGTAGTGATTACTTGGATATGAAGAATCAACTGACTTACTTGTTATTGCATCAGAAGGTGTTGAAGGTGGGAGTATGGTATTGTGGCATGGTTACCTCTTGGAACCAACTTTCAATGTAATTCTGATACTCATGTTCCTTCATCATGTCATGCAGATTCCCTTCTCCTGGATGATAAGTTTCTTGATCACATGATAGATCTATCGACATATATGTAGAGAACTCCTCGGTTATAGGTTTTAATGGTCACTCTCCTTTAGAGATAGTCCCCAATGTGTCAACTTCCTCAGTAATTTGACAAGGGGAATCTTTTTGTATCCCTTGGTACATTGGTTCGTTTGTCATTTCAGGAGAGGTAGATAAGTTCTTGACTATTGTCAGGATGTGTTCTACCTGACACGAAGAATTTCGCATCTAATGCTAGGATTTGAGAAAGTTATCTCATACTAATAAGCACCTTTGAATCCATTTCATCAGTTGGTAGGTACTGCCTCACACATGGGTTAATGTCTAGGGTTCTTACAACACCTAATATTTTTTATTTTATTTTATTTTAATGTTTTTAATGAAATGAAACTCACTACACACTTAAAAATATTTTAACAAAATCAAAAGACACAATAGAAACTAATTGCAGAATTGTAAAACACACCATACTTACATAAAATAAAATACGCTTTTAGGAAAGAAATCAAACTCACACTTGTATAAAATAAACACACTGCTAGGAAAATGAACACTCTTGTGGAAAACTTGTAAAAAATAAGTAAACACTCTTACAAAAATGTAAACACACTTGCAGAAAAGGAAACACACTAGTAGAAAGGTAAATAAACTCGTTGGAAAGTAAACACTTTTGCGTAAAAATAAGCACACTTGCAAGAAACTAAATTGCGAGAAAGTAAACAAAGTCAAACTTCCAAAAAGAAAAGAACACTTGCAAAAAAAGAAAGCAAACTTTGTGAAATAAATTGCGGAAAATTAAATACACTAACTAAAAAAGCTAACAAAATAAAATAAACAAATCAACGAGAAAGAAATAACACTCTTGCGACAAAGGAACAACACGGATTTGGGGCGACCTACTAAAGTGCACGCGTCGGGATATTACACTACGGGAAAACCATAGTGAGGTCATCTTTGTGTCTTATCGTTTACACTCCCCCTTGTTGTGTAATGTAAAAAAAGCTTATCTACCTAGACTTCAATCCCTTTTGCATGTTCGCTTCAGCAACGCCAAAAATGTCGGGAAAAATATATGTTAATTAATTCGACAGTTAATTATCAACACAGGACTCATAAGCTTCGAAGTGCCAACACTATATCTGCAGGATTGAAGGTTAACCTAAGCTAACAAACACACCTTAATTGTGAAAATGAGCTACAATCTACTAAATAAATTTTATATTCTTATTACAAAGTGCAAAGTGTGTTAATCTAAAAACTACTTTCAAACTACAAACTAATTGCAAATTATAAACTAATTTTAAAAAACTAATTAAAAATTTCAAATTTCGAATTTGAACTAATTTCAAATAACAAATTGAGTACAAATTATAAACTAATTTCCAATTATATACTAAATGAAATAACAAGTCTAAATTTTATAATGACAAACTAATTTAAATACAATTACAAACTAATTTTGTAAATCCAACTACAAACTAATTTTAAAATGCATCTACTTAATTCATTTACCAATTTTTAACATTAAAAATAAAACACCTATTTTATAAGCTTAAATAGCATACTATATAAACATATAAACTAAACTATCATATAACATCTAAACTAAAGCACACACTTATAAAATCAATTCAAATTAAAACAAGATCTATGGAGTGATAAAATCCATGTTTTCAAAATATGAATTAAGATCTGGATCCGTTGTTGTCTAAAAGGTTAGACACTAACATTCAACATTCACATTCACATAGCATTAAAAAACAACAGCAATAACAAATGAAATGGAAAACCGAGCTACATGATAATCACACAAAGAAAATCATCCAACCACATGCAACCAGTCCATGGTGAAATGGTATCACACAATTTGTGTTAAAAGAATGTTTCTATAAGCAGCATTTCTATTTAAATTGACAAGGAATTTGATTAAAAGACAAAGCACATTGGAATATGCAACCAGGGATAGAAATCGCAACGCATAGCTCATTCAAACTCAAAAGTACTCATTCGAATTGTATTTCCAAATCAATTGCGTAAAAAATAAACAACGGAAATTTTATGTGCAATTGAGTATGTGAACTTTATTGGAAAAAGGTATCAAATTTGGAGAACACAATATTACTTATTAAAAAAAAACTAAACACAAAACATACTCAAACATTGTGCGTGTTGGAAAATAAGACAAAGTCGATGGCTAATTCAAACTAATAATTTAAATTGCAAGAGGAAATAACATTCATGCAAGGCGATAATAAATTAGAAGGGAATCAATACGTGAAGTTGAAATCTACAAGAAGCTATGTTATATGCAGAAATTTTGATTGGTAAAGAAAGGTATCAACCGACCTTTTGCAATTAACCTTTGGATCCAAAACATTTTTCCACTCAATTTGAAAATCATTACTCAAAGAAATCAATTCTACGAGCACACAACTACTTTGACAATCAAGATAAATCCCTGCATGAAATTTCAAACGAAGTATTGCATTAATGTTAACAATCAAATTAATATCCTTAAGAATGAAGGTTTGAAAACGTATTTTTATTTTCGCTCACAACATGAAGACCGAAATTTTGGAACAATTGAAAACTTTAATCTCTCATCTGACCACTACTGCTTCCACAAAGGAATAAATATTTGAAGACAAAGGTTGCTCTAGAGAGGTCAATTCCATGACCACTTAAGGTCCAAAACCCAATTTCCATAAATCCTACAGTGAAAAGAATACATAACATGTGTATTAATTGTCCTGACAATCCTGAAAAATCAAGTTAAATGTCTGAAAAACTATGAAAAGTGGGGGTTTTGATGAAAATAATAAAAAATTATGAAAAAATTTAGTCCCACATTCATGTTTAGCAATTGAATGCACAAATCTCAATTCTATATAAGAAAGGCATATGAGGTGAAGTAAAGGAGAGAAAGTGAGGGTAAAGGCATGCTAGAGGAATTGAAATCTAGAAATGGCTTTCCTACTACAAAGGTCTTTGGGTGTCAAGGGCATGGATGGCAGAGGAGTGAATCTAAGTAAAGGAGAAGGAATGAACCTTTAAGGATTGTAATTATTTCTTCATTTTCATCTAATATGAATCAATTATGTTTTTCCCCAAATTTTGAGTTTGAATTTATGTGTTAAATATAGTTTTGAATTCAAGGATTGGTAGATACATTTCAAGTTTTTCAAGTTCATAGAGATAGAGGTAGAGGTAAGAGACTAGAAAGAAAGATGCTAATGGAGGAATAAAGTCCATGGATGCTCAAGTAAGAGGATATACTACAAGTGGAACACTTCAAGAGGTTATTTGCTCTCTTCCTTCCCTCTCTACTCTTTGGAAATGCTTAGAAATATCAAAGAAATGTTGATTATTGATTGTATTTTTGTAAATTAGGACTCACCCACTATGGTAAGGATATAGAATGTTGTAGATTAGTCCCTGCTACAATCTATACTAACGAAATGGTGACTCTGTTGGGTATCAAACCCAAAATATCTGGTTTCACAAACCAAAGATTATTGATCCATCGTGAAGACTCACCTCCTTCAAGGATGTATTTCAAAAGCCATGAACCACTATTTAGTGATATGCCAATTGTAGGTGAGTCCCCAGTATGGTCATCATTCTGTTAGTATATGTTGTAGTAGGGACTAATATACAACATTCTATATCCTTACTATAGGTAGGTGAGTTCTAATTGACAGAAATACAATAAAATATCAACATTCCTTTGAGATTTCTAAGCATTTCCAAAGAGTAGAGAGGGGAGGAAGAAAGGAAAGAACCTCCTGACGCATGCCACTTGTAGTAGATCCCCTTGCTTGAGAATCCATGGACTTTAGGCCTCCATTAGCACCTTTCTTGCTAGTTTCTTACCTCTAGCTCTACCTCTATGACCTTGAAAAACTTTAAATCTATCTACCAATTCTTGAATTCACAACTAGATTTAACACATAAATTCAAACTCAAAATTGGGGCGAAAATTGTTGATTCATATTAGATTCAAATTAATAAATACTTGCAATCCTTGAAGGTGCCTTCCTTCCCCTTTTCTTAGATTCACTCCTCTACCATTCATGCCCTTGATTTCTAAAAGACTTTGTAGTAGAAAAGCCATTTCTAGCTTTCAATTCCTCCACCATGCCTTTACTTTCACTTTCTATCCTTTACTTCACCTCACATGCCTTTATTATATAGCATTCAGATTTGTGCACTCAATTTCCAAACATGAATGTGGGACTAAACTTTTTCATAATTTTTTATTATTTTCATAAAAAAACCACTTTTCATAGTTTTTCAGGCATTTAACTTTATATTTTAGAATTTTCAGGACAATTAAACACATGTTACGTATTCTTTCCAGTGTAGGAGTTATGGAAGATAGGTTTTGACCCTTAAGTGGTCATGGAATTGGACTCTCTAGAGTAACCTTTGTCTTTAAATATTTCTTCCTTTATGGAAGTAGTGGTCATATGAGATATTAAAGCTCTCAATTGTTCCAAAATTCCAGTCTTCATGTTGTAGGCGAAAATGATAGATATGTTTCCAGGCCATCGATTTGATTGTTAACAAATTCCCCCTAATGTTTGAGGTCTAAGTCTATCTTGAGGGCCGAAATACATTGATTTTAATCTGATACTCTTCACACTAATACTCTTTAGTTATCAGGGAAAGATAGTAAAGGAGTACGATCTTGAGCGTAGGAGTTGAAAAGCACCTGCAAGTCAAATAAGTCAATAACCAAAATATACAATATCTTCTTGAGGTGGGTATACCCATGCTCAACATTAAACAAGCATGGCCATAAAAAATACACAGTGGATCCATGTCAAAAAAAATATTACAAAAATGTATACATGTACTTTGATGAGTGCAAAATATCTGGGTCTTCATGGTACTTTGTCATGGAAGTTTAATCTTGCACAACTCGGACAGTGCATTGATGAGTGATACAACTTCATTTCCCAAGGTCTTCAATACAAACCAACAATAGTACATGTTTATATCATGCAAATAAATAAGTTGATGTCGAGCATAATTAAACACCATCTGATTACCTATCATTGACGTATATTGTTAACAGATGCGAGGAGGCCCACCAATAATAATGATGGACTCTAAATTACTTGAGTACAAACTGACAAGTGTGAATAGATTTTCTAAAGTAGAGCACTTGTAGAATCAAACAATTAGGGTTCATTGATGTATACCCACTATCATTTATGAAGAAACTTGCCACTGATGGCTGCAAGATCAAAGGTACTCTTCAAGTTCCTAGATCCACTTCCTAGATGATGCTTTGGCATTGATAGGAATAAATCCATCAGAAGGAGGGAATTAATGCATCCCACATCAACTGACATGAAACTGAGATCAATAGGTTGATATAATTTGGTAGAGGTGTGAGATCCAACATTGTATGCTGACACAAGGAAGACTGACATGATTGGTCAAGAATATTTGAGGAATGACCGACATTGTTTAACTTCCCTTGAAAACATAACATGATGCATAGTGACACTTAGAAACATAATACTTGAGTAACCAACCATCATGAGATCCATTAATGCTAGATGCATTAACCAAAGGCTCCCTAGATGATGGGAAGGATAACCCATCGGTGGAGATCTGCTCAAATTATTGATACATCTTCCTACGGAAAATGTAAATGGTGTACTTATAACGGAGGAAGGAATATGTGACATGTTCAAGGGTGACAAGAACTGACTATTTCCATTTTCCCCATGATGAAATATGAATAGATTCAGTAATTCCCCTTTTTAGATTTTTGTGTTCTTTAATTTTTAGTGCTTTTTCATTTATTATCTTGAAAACAAAATAAAGAATGCTATAGTACATAAGAGGGAATGAGTGTTGTATGGGAGTACACCTATGTTTCAAGGGCACTAGTTAGGCAAAGGAAATGATGCATACTACAAACCAAGGTTGAGCTAGTTGTTCACACTCTTTCGGATGTTCCCTCCATAGGTAGGATATTTGAAGCAAGACTATGTGTCAAGATACAGTGAAATAAAACCAAGTAACCGTGGTTTATCCAATATGGAATCATGGCCAAGTAGGAAAGGGGAAATGTGGTTTTACTTCAAACTTATTCTTGTGAAAATAACAAAATCATAAAACACCATGAATTTTGTTTTATCTTCAACTACCCGAATCAAATAGTTTGAACATGTCAATTTCTCTAGGATCATGTAAAAGTAATCATAACCCAATCATTTAGTCACAAATAGGCTCAATATGTGCATTTAATATCTTAAATATTAGAAATGAGTGTGCATTATCCTAACATTCAAATGAGTATAACAAAGATAAGTAAAATACTCATTTTATGCCATTTCTTGTAGGGGGGACCTCCTTCAAGGATGTATTTCATAAGCCATGAACCACTATTTAGTGATCTGCTAGTTGTAGGTGAGTCATCATGATGGATCAACAATCAGTAATCCATATGTCTCAATATGTCCATTTAATATATAAAATATTATAAATGAGTGTGCATTATCCTAGCATTCAAATGGACATAACAAATACAAGTAAATTACTCATTTTTCACCATTTCTTGTATGGGGGGCCTCCTTCAAGGATGTATTTTAGAATCCATGAACCATTATTTAGTGAACTATTAGTTGTAGGTGAGTCTTCATTATGGATTAATGATGGTTTCCCACACCAAAGAATATTGATCCATCAATTATTATGGATTATTGATCATTGGTTAGCCGGGATAAGTCCGGTAGATTCAATGTGGCTAGAAACGATGATATGATTGGTGTTGTAGCAGATGTTTCGTACACGGATGGATCCTATCGGTTCCAATGTACTTGGGGTTGATTAATTTTCAAAGGTGGATTTCTTCTCTAAAAAAGGAAGACCCAAAATATTGGTTATCCCCTAGAACGTGTCCATTCCATCGCGAGATGAGATTCAAGGGTGAATTTCCCCCTTACGGAGGTGGACCCAAACAAGGTTGATAGTTTCATGGGAATTGACCATTCAATGGATATTGTCCTTGCACTTGAGAAGCATTCCAAGGTGGATTTCCCCCTTTTGGGGATAGGCCCCGAAAGACTAGTTACTTCTTAGAACATGACCACTCCCTTATGGAATGGGATTGATAGGTGAATTACCCCTTGGCATAGTGGTTGTTGGGGGTTTAGAGTTGCCCCCAGACATTGTGTTAGGATCAGTAGGAGGATAAATCCCGAGGACATTTCCACCCATTTGTGGAGGATCACTCCAATTGGCATTTATGTTCCAAGATCCATTATTCCCTCCAGGAATATTACCATTCCATGCTGTAGGGTTTCCCCCAAAAGTGGAACTTGGATAAGTATTGGGTAAACCAAAAGGATTTGGATTAACTCCTTGTATGTTTTGACCTTGATAATCCCCACCATATGAGAAACCCATTTTTGGTAAGGCACACCCTCCAGTAGAGATACCTACATATGAAGTGGATGTACTTCCAGGATTGGAACCTAGAACTATACAAACTAGCTCTGAAGTGTTGGTTGAACTTATGCTAGTGACATGCATATTAACTATTGGGATTGACATTGAGGTCGAATTGGAGATATTATTTACTCAACAACCATTTGGGATTGCATTGGTATGGTCCCTTGAGCTTCTGAAGAATCCAAAGGTTCAAGTGTAGTATTTTGCATGTTATGAAAATATGTGAAATGGGTTAATGTTATCCAATTACTCACTTATAGCAAGTATTATTGGGTCTGAAAGATTCAAAGGTCGATTAGCGGGATCAATTGTATGGTCTTCAAATGTTTCAATTTCAAATGGAGCAAGATTATCATATGTTTATGTAGATGGTTTGTTCTTCTCTATTATTGTTAATTGAATTTAAAAGTAGTTCATTATCAAAGTCACCCGAGTTTGCTTTTTGTATTTTTCTGTGTTTTAGTGGGGCCTTCAAATTCTGGTGACTCACCTCGTTGTCGCCTTGATTGGAGGATCGAGAGGGAAGCCACTTTGATGTTTGAGTTTTTAGAATTGGTTTGTTAATTCAAATATGTATCAAATGTAATCATGTTGATGTAATTGTAACTTTAGAATGTATTCACTTGTATTTCTTATCTATTGTAACCCAATGTTCATTCCAGGATGTATTGTAATGTATTTGAGTCATGTCATACCCCGATGTTTATTCTGGGAATTTTCTATAATGAGAAAGTCATGTCAGGTCATTGTGGGTAACCCTCCTATTGGTCAAGGGTTAAAGTCCCCACAGTTGTGGGGCCCTTGGATTATTAGACTATCCTAGTCAAGTTGACCCTAGGTGAGTCATTGTAAGTCAAGGCAATAGTCCCCACCATTGTGTTACCCTCCTATTGGTCGGAGGAGGCAAAGTCCCCACACGTGGTGGGGCACTAGGGTTATTAGACATTCTTAGAGATGTCAGCTCTAGTAAGTAATTGTTAAGTGAGGCCGACATATTGGAGTGCACTTCAAGTGAATGAAAGAATATAAATAGAGAGTGAGCCTCTCTATTTGTCTCACTTGCAACACTCACACACACTCATTGGGGCACATGAGTGAGAGAGGAGA
Source organism: Pseudotsuga menziesii (assembly GCA_001517045.1). NCBI lineage: Eukaryota > Viridiplantae > Streptophyta > Pinopsida > Pinales > Pinaceae > Pseudotsuga > Pseudotsuga menziesii. Next base: position 140,009 of record LPNX010800437.1, on the reverse strand, counting down.
AGCTCTCTCAATGAGAGAGAGAGAGACTGCTGCTGTTGGGAGATCATCTTACTGTTTTGGGGTTTTACCTTTTGGTGCTGATTCTATCTCTGAGGAATTTGCGGGGATTTCTCCTTTATGGTTTCCCTGAGGAAAATTCTTTGTGTCGCTTGTCTCCTATGTTGTGCTTATGTTTTATTGTTGTGCTTGTTATTCTCTTAGTAAAAAGATCCTAAGATCATAATGCTAGCTTAATGTTGAAACACTAACATGGTATCAGAGCTAACCTAAGTAGAAGACATTATGCAGCTATAGAAGCTAGGGCTTCTTAATTTTTGGGTCTCTCTCCACAATCCATCAGCAAAGTTATGCTAGGCTAACTCTCCATTGAAGGGCGCATCTTTCTATTGAAGCGGAATTCGATTCCGAGCATTTTCAGTTTTCGATGCGGAAATTAGGGATTTCTACAGAAGAGGAATTTTTGAGTGAGCCTGGAACAGGATTGTTCTCCTCATCAAAATTGAATTTTAGAGAGCTGTATCAAGAAATTTGGTTGGGTGAAACTCTGGGAAAGTCAAACCCTAGTTTGACACCAAGCTAGAAAAAACCTAAATACTAAAAATGCTAAGTTTTGGTACATTCTCTATATCCTGATATTGGAGAAGTATCAAGAGCTGAAAATTTCAAGGGACAAATATAAAATCTGATTTAACACTGTATCCAAACTTCAGCCTCTGATTCTCTATATTCTGGGAGATATGATCCCTCGAAGTTAGGGTACCAGCCTCTTCCAGAATTCATCCCTAAACAAGATACCTGGGGAGAATTGCAATATCTTGGGCTATAGAGGTCAAAATGGAATTACTGAAGATGTTCTATAAAGGGAACGGACTTTAATTTTGGTGGTCCAAATATCAGACTCAGAAGATGAACCAGTGACATGTGGAATGCCGTACAACTTCGTTATTCTGAATAGTCCTATAACAGGTCACCCTAGGAAAAGGATCATAAATACCAATTGGTGAAACCAATTATGATGAAACCTATGGTGTTGGATCAGGGACATGCTAGGTTACCCTAGTGAGAAATTTCAGACACAAAGGAGCATTAAGTTCGAATATGTCATAGAAACAGTGACAAGAATTTTTGTAGAAGAAATTGGAAAACTAGGGCTTCCTGTTCCGGGAGCTTCCCTCCACTTTTTTCAGAAAAGGAGTATATTGGACAGCTCCACTTGAAGATATCTATCTGTATATCTAATCAGATCTAAAAGATTCCAAGTTTTTAAAATTAGGGTTTCTTTAACAAACCCTAGATCATCCAGCTCCGGAACCAAGACGGACACCTCAAATCGGTAAGATCTAATCCTTTGCTATTTTCATTTGAGGTTCTCATTTCAAAGTGATCTATCACATCAGCTTGATGATAAGCTTGGTGAAGTTGACAACTTCCAAGCATGGAAGTATATGATCTCTCTAAAGAAAATGAATTGGACACCTACATGAGTAAAGAGGTTCTAGTTCCAGAGGGAGATGAGGCTAGAAGCCTTACACAAGAAGAACTTGGTCAAGGCCACGAAGATCATGGTTGAGTCAGTCATAGATCAACTTGTACCACAAGTGTCTTCCCTAAAGACACCAAATATGTTTGATTCCTTGATCAAGCTATTTGAAGATAAGAACATAAATCAGAAGATGGCTTTGAGAAAACGGTTAAAGAATGTGAAGATCCAGAATGCAGAATAACTTGGGCGGTAGAAGAAGAAGTGGAGAATGCAGAAGTGGTGATAGCCACCTTGAATGGTCTCCCAGGATCATGGGATTCATTCATGTGAGGAATGTGTGTCAGAAGGAAGTGATTACTTTCAGCAAACTCTGAGAAGAAGAAGAAGCTCGACTCATAAGAAGAGAAGAGAAGATGGGAGCAACTGAAGATCAAGCTCTCACCATCAAAAGAAGATCCTTTAATCAATGAGGAATATGAAGATCTCAAACTCTTGAAGAAACTCTTATCCATCCTAGAATTTGAATAAGAAACGATGTTATTATGAATGAAGAAGACGATGAAGTTGAAGGATCAAGAAGAAGTCTACCCAAGAAACAAATAAAGATAAGTATTCAATTGTCATTTCATGATATTGTTTTGTTATGCATTTGTTTATATTCAGTTGATGTATTATGCATGATAGGATGTTTGCATTAATGAAAGTCTACTACTAATATGCATGTGATGGGTAAGTAGCAATGGAAAGCTGATGATGAACAATGATGATGATGAGGAGGAGGATGATGACAATGACGATGATGAGGATGATGACTATGATGATGATGAGGATGATGATGATGATGATGATGATGATGATGATGACGATGATGATGGTGAACAATGATGGTGATGATGACAATGATGATGATGATGAACAATGTTGGTGATGATGATGATGATGAGGATGATGACAATGATGATGATGAGGATGATGACTATGATGATGAAAAGGATGAGGATGATGATGACGACGACGATGATGATGATGATGAGGATGATTATGATGATGAGGATGATGATGTTGATGACGACGTTGATGATGATGAGGAGGATTATAATGACTATGATGATGAACAATGATGGTGATGATGATGATGATGATGATGATCACGATGACTATTACTATGATGATAGTGATTATGATGATGATGATGATGATGATTGCAATGATGAGGATGATGATGTTGATAACGAATATGATGATAATGATGAAGATGATGATGACTATGATGGTGAACAATGATGGTGATGATGATGGTGATGATGAACAATGATGATGATGGCGATGCTGACGATGATGAGGAACAATGATGATGATGATGACGATGATAAGGATGATTTCAATGATGATGATGACTATGATGATGATGATGAGGATGATGATGACGATGAAAATGATGATGAACAATGATAGTGATGATGAGGATGATGAGGATGAGGACGAGGATGATGATGATGATGACGACGATGAGGAACAATGATGATGATGATGATGGTGATAGGTTTAGTTGAAACTTTGCTTTGATTTTATTTCCAAGCATTTGCAATGGAATGATGATGAGGATGAGGAGGATGATGACAATGATGATGATGAGGATGATGACTATGATGATGATGATGAGGATGATGATGATGATGATGATGATGACGATGACGATGACGATGACGATGATGTGGTGAACAATGATGGTGATGATGACGATGATGATGATGATGATGATGATGATGATGATGATGATGATGATGATGACAATGATGATGATGAACAATGTTGGTGATGATGAGGATGATGATGATGAGGATGATGACTATGATGATGAAGAGGATGAGGATGATGATGATGATGAAGACGATGACAACGATGATTACGATGATGAGGATGATGATGTTGATTACGACGATGATGATGATGATGAGGATTATAATAACTATAATGATGAACAATGATGGTGATGCTGATGAGGATGACGAGGATGATGATCACGATGACTATTACTATGATGACAATGATTATGATGATGATGATGATGATTGTGATGATGAGGATGATGATGTTGATGACGAAGATGATGATGATGATGAGGATGATGATGACTATGAAGATGACTATGAGGATGAACAATGATGGCGATGATGATGGTGATGATGAAAAATGATGATGATGACGATGCTGGCACCGATGAGGAAAAATGATGATGATGATGATGATAAGGATGATTTCAATGACAATGATGAGGATGATGACTATGATGATGATGATGAGGATGAGGATGAGGATGAGGATGAGGATGACGATGACAATGACAATGATGACGAAAAATGATGGTGATGATGATGAGGATGAGTACGAGGAGGATGATGATGACGACGACGATAAGGAACAATGATGATGATGATGATGATGAAGATGACTATGACGATGAACAATGATGGTGGTGATGATGCAGATGATGATGAGGATGATGGTGGGATGATGACAATGAAGATGATGATGAGGACGATGATGATGAAGATGAAGATGATGATGAATATGAAGATGACTATGACGATGAACAATGATGGTGATGATGATGAAGATGAGGATGAGGATGATGATGAACAATGATGGCGATGATGATGAAGACGATAAGGATGATGATGAACAATGATGGTGGTGATGAACAATGATGGTGATGATGATGATGATGATGAGGATGATGATGATGAGGATGATTATGATGATGATGATGATGAACAATGTTGGTGATGATGATGATGACGATGATGAACAATGTTGGTGATGATGATGATGATGATGGGGATGATGACAATAATGGTGATGAGGATGATGACTATGATGATGAGGATGAGGACGACGACGACGACGATGATGATGACGATGACAATGATGATGAACAATGATGGTAATGATGATGATGATGAGGATGACGACGATGATGATAGGTTTAGACTATATTGTAGTGGTCATCATGAATACGAATTCGTTGTTGAATAACGTTAGTCATTAAATGAAATAAACGTTAGTGAGTAAATGCTCTAAACGTTAGACAGGGGCACGCGCATGTTTAGGTTTGCGTGTGCGTTAATGTGAGTGCACTGTCTTATACACGCGTGCGCATGCGCACACCTGTTAGTAGGTAAAAAAAATAGAGTTCTAGATTCCCAGGATTGCTACCTATTTTCATGGGCTTTATTTTGTTGTTCACGCATTTTTGTGCTCTTGAACTATGCAATTTGGCTCACAATCCATCACCACTCTTTCATCTATTGGATAGAAGCTCACTCTTGGAATCTAACAAACATATTTAGTGGTCCTGGAAGTTAGTGGAAAGATTCACACTACAAGTTTTCATTGGAAGAAGAGATCATTTTGAATAGGTATGGTGAATTGTAAATAATTGTTTTAATTCACAAGTTTTCAGATCATTTCATTGATTTATGTTTTATGATATGCCTACAACAATATCTTTCTCATAGACATCATTTCATTTCACAAGAATAAATCCCAACTTCACATCTAAACAAGTCTCATATTCTCCATACAAGATGAAGTATGCAATGTGTAGCAAGGATTTCTCCTTACTACAGGGGCAGGAATGGATTCCTTCTGTCTATAGGACAGAAGGGTAGGTTCCTGCATGGATAAAATTCAGAAAAATGAAACCGAAATGTAAAGGATGGAATAGTAAACTAAGGCTAAACTAATCTAGGCAAGAAGAAGAAGCAAATGGCAAGATTGAACCCCTCTGCACACAATGGGTTAGGGTTCCGCCTCCAAAACCTGCAAATAAACCTAAGCTATAAGAACCTGCAAAACAATGTAAGCAAAACCTACAAATGGAGACAATGGTTAGGAAGCAAAGCAAACTAAATAACTAAACAGTAAAACATGAAAGCACAAGTATACCTTCTCTAGTGGGAATGGGACACCATGCCCTAGCTTGTGGAAGCCTCTCTCTTGGTTGGGGAGCAATGGATCAAATGGAAATGGAGATGGAGGAGAGGGAGTGTGGGTGGTTTGAGAGGCAAAGGTCTCAAAGCATCCACGGGCAACATAACAATAGGCAATGGGAGAAGTGTTTTGAGAGTGACCCCCCACCCTCCTTTTATAGCTTTTCCCAGGGGTTTTAGGGTTTTAAGCCCTTGGTCAAGGCTTTAGCCCTTTTTTTGGGCCTTTCTCCCCTTCCACCCTAACTTTAGCCCCTTTTAGGGTTTTAGCCCCCTTTTTGAGGGCTTTAGATCCTAGGGGACTATTTTGGGCTCTTTTTTGTGGTTTTTAGCCCTTTTCTTCATACTTAGGCTCTTTTGGAGGTGTGGGGGTCTAATGGAAGGTCTGAATGAGTGATATGAGGGTTGTGAGATGGTGTCCTTGGGTGGTTTAGGCCATAGAGAGCTATGTGGGGGGATTTTTGGGTTAACACAATGTTAACTAATTTACATTTGCACATGAATATATTTTGATTTTACACAATGATGGCATAGATGAAGTTATCTCTTGAGACTCTTCAATTTAAAAAAAAACTTTGAAGTAATCAC
>LPNX010800437.1:121255-132057 GCA_001517045.1 Pseudotsuga menziesii | reverse complement strand
AACCATGGTACGTTCGTATATGCATTGATCGAAACACATGCTATTGTAGATACCATGTAGAATATGAATATTTTTATGACATGTATAAACATATATTTTGTGATTTGCGTACTAACCTTGAGCAGGGCTATAATGAATCTGTAATACCACTGAATGCATCGAGATATTTTATTGTCAGCATCATATGTCCAAGGCATGAAGGAAAAAAATACTATGGAAAATCATGTCTATATGGGAATTGTTCCAGGTGCAGTGGGTTTTCTCTTTTGAACCATTGCATTCATGGAAGTGATGAGCATCAATTTGGCAATATGAGCATGGAGATGCAGAGCTTCAAGTACGTAACCTATAAATCAGATAGTGCAAAGGCTGAGTAAAAATATTGCATTGGTGAAGTCACAGGTGCAAATGATTATTGCATGTTTTTCCTCTTACATGTTCAGTTTCTACATATACATTCTTTAAAAGTCACATCCTAACACGACCCTTATTTTCATGGCGATAGGCACGGGTATGTGATTTTTTGATGGAGTTCTACAAGAAAATTGAGCAGTATGTTCAACATGTGCATGTAGCGCGATGGTAGGATGAGCAGTACAGAAAATGCAGGGACAACTTTTCCATTGGGACCATATTGTCAATTGTGGATTTTGCAGAAAACTACACCCTTCAGCCACAAAATGAAATTCATAGACAATACTACCATTCCAACCAAGTCAACATCATGGTACATATTACGTATAGGCATTGCCCTGATAGTAGTGTTAACAACAGGATAATATAGAAGGAGACAAACTTTTACATAAGTGATGACAAATGCCATGATCTGCATTATGTGCAACATTGTTTTTGAATTTTCTATGATCAGCTAAAGGAGGGAGATATACAGATGGATCAGCATTGGATATGGTCATGGTTGTGCGGGTTAGTTCAAAAATTCCTAAGTCTTCCAATGGATGAGTATGTTACATAAGACTTATAATGTGCCACATATATGGAACTACTTTGAGACCGGGCACGGCAAAGGTGAGCATGACGGGGCTAGTGCATGCATCAAGACCGCACTATGAAGGGAGGAGATGAGGTTTACTAGAAACCCCCATATCAAAGATGCAGAATCCTTAGTTCAATGGTGCTCTGCAACAATGCCAGACTTAACTTCAATGGTAGGAAGGCTAGTCAATATTAACTACTAACATTAAATTTAATTACTGAAAGAAAACTACCTGTGTGTGGTGCCGCGATGTCCTCTGCAGCTACCATGGCTCCATCTAGGTTGAAGGAACCAGCATCCTCCCACCCATGTGTTGGAGACTCGACAGTGAATAGCTGTACATTAAAAAAAATCAAGTCATCAAAATCTGATTCTAAGTTAAATTTATTAGAAATAATGACATTAAATAAAACAATGACTAACCTGGTGGAGGTAGCTCTCTGTGCCATGCTCCTGCGTGGGAACCTGGCATGGATTCCCATAGTGAGAATAATGATGTGGCACTATTCTCATCGAGATAGATGGATCCACTTGGATACCACCTGTATCTGTTCTCCCTCGCCCACCACCAGTAGACCATGCAGAAGTGTGTCTCTCGAGGGGGTCCTGCTCGCTCTGTGAGGACATAGCCACAAATGCGGTATGCCTGAGAAGGTGCCATGTGGCACGTATGATGGAGTCATGGATCTCATATATCCCTCTATCTAACCCAGGGGGTTGAGGAGGTGGGTTTGGCTCTCGCCTAGATTCAATAGGTCCTCTGAGTGGGTTCCGATGGGCGTGAGGTCGATATTGGGCTGAGCCAAAATCGACGCCTTGGAACTTGGTTATGTCGAAGTAGTTCACATGGAACCCTAACAAAAACTCATCCCACAGTTTCGTGAGAAAATACCGTGGGATCTCGATATTATTGCATGGAGGCTTGTCGAATACCATGAACCATCTCTTCCTCCATTTTTCTCTCCATGGCTGGTAATTACACCAGTCCATGCAAACTCACCTCTTCCTCACATCTAGAGGCTGTCCTGTTCTAAGATCTGTAAATTTGCTCCATAGTTGGTCTTTTGTGATCTTCGGGTTTTTTATATCCTCTTTGGATATACCAATGTTATAATTCTCTCTCTTTCGAGCTCTATATTCGCTCAAACTGGTTATCTCACTATGGGAAATGTTGATAGATTCTATAATGTTTTGTATTGATGTGGCGAGGGAAACCCGAGAGGGTTCCCTCGTGTTCTTCAATTCATCACTCAAAATTCTTAATTGGTTTAAATCCCCGTGTAATTCATCTTCGGGGTTTTCTTCTTCATTTAATTCGGGGTTTTATTCATTTAATTCAGGGTTTAGGTCCTCTATTTGGTTTGTTTCATTCATTTCTTAGGATGGTTCATTGGTATTGGTCATTGTGGTTAGGTAATTTGTACCTGCAGTATCAAAATTTTCCCATTTCAATTGATTTTCATTTTTTTAAAATTTTGTATTTTATTTTAAAATCAATAAAAACAATGAAATAAACAAAAAAAATTGCATTCCTACTCTATTTACCTTACTCCAGCATTGTTTTAGGCAATTTGCACAAGTTAGTTGGGCTCCTTAGGGGTCAAATTCATCTCCTTGGGGGTCGTTGGCTCCTCCTTGCGCGCTCACGGGTTGCATAAAAAAAAATACGCCCACTGTTTTTTTTAATATACAGGGACACGCGTGTGTCCCTATTTTCTGTCGCTCCCAACACACACACATATCCAAATGTGCATGCACGCTCTTATTGCCCACGTTGGCAATCCGTTGTGGAGGTTCGTCAGTTCGAAGCGGAAGCACGTGCGCACATCTACATGGTGCATGCATGTTGTTGATTTATCCCAGTCACATGCTCCCATTGCATCATAATTGGGTAGCAGCTTCTTGCGGGCGCCCTTATTTTTTTTAGAAAAACATTATGTTAAATTTATTGTAAAGTTTTATGACCAAATTGGTTAAGGAGGACTGTAATTGAAGAATTATTTATTTTAATAATTAATAAGAAGAGAAACATATCCAAGGGAGACTATTAAATGAGTGTTCATTGACCCAATAGGAGGAATGAATAGTTGTAGAAGGTTGGTTGACAAGTGGCAGACTAGCATTTCACTTTCTAGCTGTTGCAATCCCTAAAAAAATGGTCATGTTCCTTGAGAGGGGGGAATTGAGCTAGTGGCTCTTTTAAATCCAAAAATGATTCAAAGACCTAGGCAATATTATATATACCATCAAATTGAGCAGGAGGCTCACCACTCATTCTTATTTCTAAGTGAATGAACCTTGTGACTGCTGTAAACTGAAAAGTCAGGAAGATAAGGAATTTGATGAGGGGATAGCTAAAGTGATTTGCTGAGATAAGTTTGCTACTGAGTGCTAAGTTTCTACAAGTTTGTTGTTTGGGATATATTCATAGATATTTGTCCTGGTGGTTCAGTGAACAGGCTCGGGGGTCCTAAGAAAGTAATTACTGGCTGCTTTAGGAGAAGGTTGGGTGGAACAGTCTCCTTAGGGTGTTTGTCCCCGTTCTGCAGATCATTCCAGGGTCAACTATTATTTAATTCTAAATTTGTATATTTATTTGAATTATGTTCAATAATTTTAATAGAATGATTGGATATGTTATGTACTCTAGATTCGGAAGCTGTTAGAGAAACTACATCTCTGTTTAGTTTCTTATTTGTATTTCCTATCTGAAATGTGCTTATAAATAGGTTTTCCATTATAGAGTTTTTATTATTTCTAAAGAAAAGAAATTTGAAAACTAGTAGAAGTTAATATGTTTTATATTAAAACGATACTTTTCCATTTCTTGGCGTTTTAAATTATTTTTATCCTCACAAATCAAACTCCAGAATTGTTTTAGGATAAATAAAGCTTTAAATTAAAAGTAATAATTGAGCTAGTTTTCACAATAGTTCTTTATAAGGGAATTATATCCCTATCTTTCATTTATTTAATTATTGATATTGTCACATCTCCACCCTTCTACCAGAGAGAGGACACGACTAATGCTGCTAGCAATCTGGGAAAACTATCCCCATGAACATGATATAAAATGCATTGGACTTAAAAACATACACAGAAGCATAAATCAATAATATACAACGAAATAAAAACACATTCCATTCAAGCATTCAACGTATTCATATTATTTCATAAACAAATACAATTTTAGAGTTAAATACAATAATACTTATCTTGAGAAGAAGCTTCCCCGCAACTAGCTATGTCGATGCAATGTTCCACCCAACCATAGGTCAGTGTGCTCCTTACTCTCTTAGCATCACTGCCACCCCCAAGTTGGGCATGATTTCCACAAGGAACTAGGGGACACAGACTTACACATAGCAAGGCCAAACACCCACAGTCAAGCCAATAACCACATCCAAACAAAATCATCCCTTTAACATATGGATTCTTGGACTTACTTAGACAAGCCGACACAGGGATGAACTACACAGCAAAATGCAAGTTCTGGGTATGAACAAAAAACCTTAGGGGAACCCAAAATTGAAATAACAAATGGGGAAAACAACCCAAGTGACCCAAATCATTTAGAAAACATTGGATGACCTTCTAAAGGAAAAAGTGACCTCTGTTCACATCCAAATCGTGGGTCTACCTTCCCAGCCACATAACATAACCAAAAACGTGTTTGCAACCCAAAACTAACTGGTAAAATGGGGGAAAATGACCCAAGATGAACAATTCGTTTCAGACACGTTATATGGGTTTCATGTGGGAAAAAATTGCCCCTTCTATTCCCCAATTCCTGGATCTATTCCCCCATTGACTGTGCAACCCCAAAAACAAAATTTTCCAACCATATGAAGGAGGAAACAACAGAAAATCGCCTAGGAGAGATCCCAACCACTGAACATTAGCAAAGCAACTTCCCAACCATGGGGAAAACAAAAGAAACTACTTCAACGTGAGAAAAAATGCCCCAGAGCTCCAGAAAACGCATGAGGAAGATAGGACGTGAATTAATGATGGAATGGGTAGACGTTTTTGAGTTTTTACTTGCCCAGAAAGTCAAAACATGTTTTCCAAAATCTGATGGCTTCCCCAATTCGAATTTGGACTTCCATACCCTTCCCATCCCTAAGCATTAACTAACTCAACCACTTTTGGATGACTAGGAAACAAAGACAAATTGGGTAGTTTACCACTTTATGGGTTTTCCCCATTGGCTCAAGGGTTTGAATCCCCCTCCATTCCTTGTGAAATCATGCCCCCATCTCTTTAATGTTGCATTGGCATAGCTAGTTGTGGGTATTTTATTGATTGCACATTTACATGATGTAGAAAATTATATTGTGTCGTCGGCTAGCATGATGACAATCGACATCGATTTTAATTGCCGAAATGTAGAAGACTAAATCCATGGTGGGGCCTTTTCCTTGAGCTCCACACCATGATTTAATAACATTGTTTACATCATTTATAATTTAATGCAATTGGGGTTGAAATTGGGGTATTACAGATACCAACTCGAGTTATTGACAGACTACATCACTTTTTACAGGATTGTAAGCCGTGTTGGTATTGTTGTCTGCAAGACAAGTACTTACAAAAGAAAAACTACATACAACCATATGGCTTATTATTCTTTCTAGGAAACAGTATTATCATCTAAACAAAGTTTAAATCTTTAAAACGCTGGTTATAGTTTGCATTAATGGAAAAAGGCCTCACGGCCTAGACTCTGTAATAGAGTGATTATGGAAGTTTACCTACGGTCTTATGGCCTACTAATAATACATTAACAAATTTAAATACTTAAAATAGGCGTAAAATCCCTCACAGGATCTCACCAAAACATGTACAGGAATTATTTTAAAAACAATAGTCATTATTAACAGAGGCCTTATGGCCCTCTCCCCAAATAACATGCATTATAGGATAAAAGCTTCACGGTCGTTTAAAAATGTATAAACAAAATGACGAAATCCTAAGATCATTTTTATAACTGGATTCGTTTACATCAAGTAACATGCAAGTTTGGATAGTATTTTATAAGTAATTAAAAGTACATAGTCATACTATTAACAACTGGCTCCACGACCCTTTTTCAAAAGTTGAATACAATAAAAGAAATGGTATCGTGGCTATAGAACAATAGTGCAAAAGCCTTGAACTATAAAATCTACTTATCTATAAATCCTCACAAAAATTTGCTAGATATTTGTAATAGTAATGATTTTTTTGATAGAGGCCTCACAACTCTTGTCCCCCATCAAACACGACAGTAAGGAACTCTTGGATGTATTGCTAAATTCAAACTGTGAAACAATAGACACGTTGATAAACAATAGAGTAGTTTCAAACATTCCTCATAATAGTTTATGGACGAAGCTACGATACTAAGACATGGTCATTTCAAAACTTAAAGCCCTCACAGCACTAATACAAAATGAGAAATTAATGACTAAAAAAATGACTAAAATCAGGCTATAAATGACTATTTTTGAGTCAGCAACTAATAGTAGCTAATTTCCACTATCTTATAGCTAGTCGTATTTCACTTAGTCATTAATAGCTTGACTTATTAGTCATTGATTTAGTCATAGATTTAGTCATTGATTTAGTCACTGATTTAGTCACTAATTGCAACAATTAATGACCAAATATACAAATAAACTATTAGATGATAACATATTAATGACTAAGCTAAATAAGACTAAGATACAGGAAATTAGCTACTAATAGCCGTATATATGCAAATTTAGTCATTTTTGTAGTCACAAATTTATGATAGGGCATGGAGGAATCGAACCACCAACCTCTTGCCTATAATTAGGCAGGTGCTCTACCATTGAGCTAGCACCCTTTTAGAAGTTGTTATTGCTTGACAATGATGATATTCAAACAAATTTATGATAGATAGCAATCTACAAACTACATAATTATTACTATTACAACTTACCAATAACTAGTATTTATGATAAAATAATTCCTGAGAGCTATGTACAATTTTCCCTATTTGGCATATCCATTCATGTTACTAGAGAGAATGGAACACCTCTATGATGGATGTGATACTAATTAAGTCAACCAATTTATGGAATATCTCTTGGCGTGCCTGAATATATAAGAAAAATATCATTATATGAAATCAAGGAAAATAAAAGTCAAATAAGGTAAGCAAACCTTGCCATTCATAAAACAATCTATCAGTGACAATATAAAAATACATGAAAGTGAAAGATTTCAGACTGAGTATTGCAAAGCATAAGCTACCATATCAGCCAATTATAGAAAATGAAACATATTTTTATAGAAGTCTGAAGGCTACCAAAATAAGCAAGCAAAAGAAATTCAACACATATTTAAAAAAGAGTTGAATGAAATAATAAAAGCATACCCAACATTAAAGTTGACACATTTTATGTGAAAATCGGTGTGAAACATTCAATCATGTTTGTAAGTTTATCTTTGGCCAACCTGCTTTAGATATAGCCACAACTAGAATGATACAAATAATTATCAGAACCAAGGGCACTCCAGAAGTGCACCATAGGCAAAGTAATAAAGACAAGAAAAAAATTACCATGACGAAGGTAAGATTTGAGAATAGACAAATGTTGTATGGTGGTTCTACTGTATTTGGACACACAGCTGTTATAAGCAATAGCAATTAGAAGATAACCAATTAGCTAATTTTTCAGTTATTATCTCTTGATTCTTTTACAAGGAAAGTTGAAGAGAATGAGACAAACCCGTTCTCCCATAATTTATCCTTATTAGTGCTTTCCTTGTCAGAGTTACACCAGTGCTTGCAACTATGATTGGGGTCACGTGTAACAATTAAATTGAGACCATGTGCCAAAATGGTAGCACCTCATGAATTATCCCAACAATAGGTTGTTTATTTTGAATCTTGATTTTGAGCTGTGAAATCTCAGGGCACAACTTAGGGCTCAAATGCAACTCTATGCTTATTAGGCACACAATCTCACCCTGAATCGGTAGGTCCACACCAACCACTAACGATCTTCAATCATCAGCATCTGGCCATTTATGATTGGTTTCTAGTAGTCTCCATGAAATTATACCAAAGAAATGTTTGTACGTGGTGAGGAAAAGTAATTTTCACAATTGGTCACAAGTCTGCAACACTAAACCATTAGATGTTCTAATAACGTGCACTGTAAAAATAATGCTTGAAAACTTCTTCACTTTTCCAAGCAAATGATGCTGGCAACCAACAAAATTCCTACAATTGCATGTCATCACAGTTACACAAGTTTAATAAATAAATAAATTCTTTAATTTGTCCATCCTAAAAATAGCAAGTGAACAAGGATTATAGACTAGATTAACATAAGAAATCAAATATAGAGGGATCTTAGAAGAAATTCCTATTGCCCTACATTCTTCTAGACTATGATCATTCCCAACAATAATCACCTTTTGCCTGTTTCCTTGTGCTCCCCCCTAGTTGAAACTGTTAAGAAAGCTACAAAGTAATCGACACAAAATAGATCCAATGCATGGCACAACTACATAACAAAATGTTATGCAGTGTTAAGAGGAAAGGCAAAGATATCAAGGATGCTAATAATATCAAATTAATTGGACAACTACTTGATGACAAATATCAGTATGACATTGAATGATTTTGAAACACATAAAATACGTAAATAGTTTTTCTCACATACCAGTATCTGCAGAAACACCAGCTCTTTCTATATTAATGCTATTTGAAGTAGAAGCCATTGAACCTAGGGACAACTCTCCAGATAGGCCTTCTTTAAGAGCTGGAGAATCATACCCAATATCAAGTCAAAACTGTGTGACATGCGAAACAACTTCCGCTCATTCAATACTGGAGAACTCTCATATGCAGTTTTTGGTTCCCCTAATGCTTCTTTTTTAGTTTTCCATGAAAGACACATTGCTCAATCAATAAAATGCCAATTTGTGGTCATTAATCAATCATTCAAAAGCAATATTTTTTACCAAAAGTATCACATATGCTATCCTCAACATTCAAATCAATTTCTCGTACCACTTAACATCAAATATACTTCAAAATTGTTCTCTTTAGGAATGGAACTCAAAATTACCTTCAAAATTGTTTTCATTTTTTATATCAAATTTAGATTAATGTTATTTCTTTCTTTTTAATATTATTAATTTACATATAAGTTTTAAATATTGAATGGTGTGAGTATGTGAATAAAACCTTTAGGATTAGGTTTTGTTTAGAGATAAATAATCTTAAGGAATACTTTTTAAAGAGAAAAGTTTCTCAATTTATTGAAAGGATTGAAAAAAGACATGAGTATTGAGTTGGCTTCGTGTTAAGGTTCTTTAGGTTTGAATCATGGTAGTGGGGTGTATAGTTAAAGATGATTTTTTCGGCAATTTCATGATATCTTTTTCCAAATATCTCAATTCGACTTGTAAGATTAAGACTCCAAAATGATTTGACCTAGTAAAGATGGCTAATTAAATGGATCATGCTTTATATGTTTCTAATTAGTAGTATGTTAGAGCATAAATAATGAATGCTTTGTATTGGTGCTTAACCATAGATGAGAGAGATGGTTTTTTTTGAGGATCTTGTCTTTGTCGTCAAGTGCCTTTATAGTGAATATGATCTTTTGATTATTGGTAGGAGTGATCGTGCTAATTCTCTTTTGAGAGAGAACCCTTGTAGTGATGAGAGAAGTTGGGATTTGTTAAGGGAAATCGACCCTCTAAGACCTATTTTTGAATGTTGTGTTGAAAATGGGTAAATTTTCGAGTTGTTTATTTCCATCAATTAGAGAGTGCAATCCAAGTGTTTGACGACATAATTGCATGCAAAGTGTTTGAAGAAATATTTGCTTAACAAAAGTTTGTTAAACTCTTTATATAAAACGTGAGTTCAATTTATGCTCAATATTAACTTTTATACGCTTATACAGTTCTTGATTAGCGAAAACTATTAATGTGTTCTTCAGTTAACTACTGAACATTAATGAATAAGAATACAAATGCATAAGAAACCATAAATGCACAACAAAACAACAAAATGCAACTACACAAAATAGACACAAGGATTTACCCTGGAAACCCCAACTGGGGAAAACCAACAAATGTTTGTCTTCTTCTTCTTATTGGATTTGATTACAACAAAACTACAATAATCCTTCAGATAAGCCCTTTGGATCTAGACCCAAACAAGCATGAAAATGATTCAAATCCTCTCTGCAAACTAGATAGACAAACCCTAGATCTATCTTGGATCCAATAGACAAAAAATAAGTGACTCTTCCCTGGAAAAACTTATAATATGCAACTGATATCTAGAATGCTCACGACAAGAGGAAAATCATCTCTTGCGATTGTGATCACTCACTCTCATCATTAAATCACATGATCAACCATGTCATCATTGCCATCATAACCATCGTTGTTGTTGTCATCATCATTGTCATTGTCATCATAATCATCATTCATGGCATCATCATGACCGTCTTCATTATAATCGTCATCATAATGATTATTGACATTGTCATCAGTTTTTCATAATTACCTTTGGCATAAGAACTATCATTGACCCAAAAGATGTGATTAGTGTAAAAGGGTCGTGGAGGACACATATGCCCAGCAATTAGCTATGATTCTTCTAGGTATCGATATGGTACTGGTTCTAGTACCTAATTCGTAATTGATGTAATATAAGGAACCTAATTTTCCTTTCGCATGCACTTAACTAGGTTTGCTTCAATGGTGTAGCAGGGAGAAAGATGGTTAAGAGAAAATTCGTGCAATTTATTTGTTGGATCTCTGAACA
>LPNX010800437.1:70294-120761 GCA_001517045.1 Pseudotsuga menziesii | reverse complement strand
GTTGCATCCCCATTTGCATCTAATTTTGTATCTTGTTTTACGTCTTTTTTTGTATCCATGTTTGTGCCAAATGTTTCATCTCGTTTTACGTCATATTTTTCATTTAGGTTTGCACCTAGTGTTGCATCCCGATTGATGTCTTTTTTTGCATCTATGTTTGACCCCAATTTTGCACTCAGTGTTGCGCCTAGTGTTGTGCCTAGTTTTGTGCCCATGTTTATATCTAATATTGCATCTAGTTGTGTGTCCAATGTTGCATCCCATCTTGCATTCAATATTACGTCTATTTTTACATCCAATGTTTTGTCCTGTCTTGCATCTAAAATTGTGTCTAATTTTAAGTTTTTGTTTGAGCCAAATATTGCTTCTAGTTTTGCACCTGGTGTTACGCCTAGTTTTATGTCCATCGATACACCATATTTTGTGGTCAATTTAATGTCCAATTTTACATCTAGTTAGGAATCCACTTTTTCATCTATTGTTGCATCTATTTTTGGACCTATTATTACATCTAGTTTTGAGTCATTAATTGTGTCTAGTGTTGAGTCTCTTTTTGCATCCAATGTTGCGTTTAGTGTGACATCCATTTTTGTGTCCACCTCGATTTCTGCGTGGGCTGCTTAATTGACCATGGAATTTGACAAAAAATGCATTGAAATGGAAGATAAGAGCATGTGTAAATACCTGGAAGAAATGGTAGTGGATTTTCTTGGCTGGATCTCCTGGAATTCGATGTTGAAAATCTGAGCTCAAATGGGTAAAAGTTTCAAATCTTTTATAATATTTTGAATTGTTTACTATTTATAGAAATGTTGGGGCACGGACCTTAAAGGTCCTCAATTTTGGTAACTTCATGGTTTTTTAGCGAAGCTTGTAAGCGGAGTTACGCGTCAAAATAGTCTTAGGGGTGTCGGGGTTGGGTCAAAGCTCCTCTTTTTGTAAATTTCCCATGGTTTTCGAGTGCCCATGGTTTTGTAAAAATGCACTTGTATAAATAGGCACTTATGTAAAGGAGTTAGGTTAGACCTTATGTTATGATGCTAATGTGATGCAAAGAAGTCAAGATCTATTTTTGGGTTTAAGGTCAAGTCCCAGCTGTGTGTGTGGACGACCTCTTTAGCTGTGTGCACAGAGGGTTTTGTAAGAAAGGATCTACAACTAAGTGCGTAGCCTAGGGTTTTGAAGGACGGATCTGCAGCTGAGTGCACAGATCAAAACTGTGGTTTTGTAAAGAGTTGAATATAAACACAGTTCTATGGACATAGCCCCTACACTGGGGGTGAACCACGTATATCTGTTGTTGTGGTGGTTCTGTTTATTTTTCCTGCTATGTTTTTATGCATTTGATAAGTAGGTGAATGATAAGATAAAGTAAGATAAATAATTAAGTATTAGCTTCGCTGTGAATTCCCAGTTAAGGGTTAAGAAAGAAACTGTATTTTATTTAAACCGCGAGGCTATTTAAGTGAATATAGAATCTCTACATTGCATATTAAAATTTGTTAAGGCTAAGGGTATAGTAATATCCTTCTTTTGCCTATAGAAACATGATTCTGTGGCACCCCATAGTTGTTTCGCAGGTTGTTGCTGAAAGGGCCAACACTCTGGGTCTATTTGTTTGTGCGAAGATAATAGTATAAGAACCCGGGTCTACCCTATAGCCCAACAAATTGGTTCTGTTGCTGGGTGAACCCGTATCTGCTTGAAGAGGGATCTACGTCGTACCTAGAGGGATATGTTTTGGAGGCCCTCAGTAAAAGAAATTAGTGACTGGATTGAAGATAAATTTCTACAATTTGCTGAACAAGAGAAGAAGGACCGTTGTCGTATCTCAGACGACGTTTTGCAAAGGTACATTTTTACTGATATTTATGAAATTTTATTTGGTAGTATCCACATAGAATTGCACCAGTGGTTATCCAGGTTGACAGAAAGAAAGAAAAACTTCAAATAAGTTCAGTTTTCTGACTGGACCCCTAAAAGAATCAAGCTGTTGAAAGGTGTGAACAATCCGATATCACGAGCTGTTGATTTCTGGACAATGCGAAACCTTGAAGCATTTGTGACGGAGTTTGCCCTGGACACACATTCTTCATTCAGCGAAGCCGAAAGACAGTTTTTCAAAGGACCAAGGGGTAAGTACTTAAATTCATTAAGTTTGAAAATTAAAATGCTCTTGGCTGAGAAAGGCATATTGTTGATCCAGTCAGATTGCTAGATTTATTGCTACTAACCTATGTTTGGAAGCAAAAGTGACTTCGATGAGAAAAGTGGTTTTCTTCACAATGGTAAAAGATATCAAAGACCTTTTGGATCATGTACCCTAGACCAGAATACTGATTATACCCCATTAAGTCCAAAATAATCCAAATCTGAAGAAACCCCTTTTGTTAGAAACCCTCCTATAACTCCGCAACGGAGATCTGTTATCCCTGAGAACCCGTCGCAGTCTAAAAGTAACCCTAGCCCGAATAGTCCTATCATAGGTCAGTCTACCTTAGAAAGTTCCCCTCCCCCTGTTACCAATTTTCCCCCTCCTCCCCCCCCCCTTGATCCACTATGGCCCATGTGAACGATGATATCAAGCTCCCAGTCTTTAAAGGAACCGAATCTGAGGATCTAGAGCAGTTTTGGTTCTTATGCAAAGTTGTTTGGACTGCTAAGAACATTATGGACCAAAATACTAGAAGAGCATAGCTGGTCACCTCTTTCATAGATCGAGCTTTGACCTATTTTATGAAGTTTTCCAGTACACATAACCATGTCTTGCCTGATATTAAGACAGCAATGATTACAGAATTCAAGAATCCTAAATCAGAGTCACAGTGTATAACTGAGCTAAAAGAAATTCAACAAAAGTGAGGTGAATCAGTTTGGGACTTTGATCAGAGCTTCAAGGTTCTATTCGATCAAGTTCGTTTCACTGTTGGACCAGCACAACATAATGAATGATTCATTGCAGCACTATTACCTCATATTAGGACTTCACTTATGCAACAGAAGGTTGCTGATCAGCAAGAGGCATTGGAAATTGCTATGAAACTTGAAACAACTCCTGTTGGAGATAATTCTAGCATAGCTCAGATACAAGCACAGTTAACAGAAATGGATTTGGAGCTTCTCGACATGAAAAAAGGGAAAGCTATTCATGAATAGTTTTGGTGTACATGATGTAAGACAGAAGGTCAGGACAAAGAACAGTGCCCTACAGTAAGAAATTATTTGAATACTGGTGTGTCGAACCCGTTTAACCCTAATGATCTATACTGTGAGATCTGTAGAACAACTGGCCAACATCGACCTGAAGACTACTATGTGCTGTAGAGATATGTTCAAGTACCTAAGAATCCATACTGCAAGTTCTGTAATTCAGTTGGACACAACGAAGATGAATGTCGCAGATTTGACATCATGAGAGAGTGAACATATGATGCTTATAGGGTACAAAACGATGCACAAGGCAATGATGGATATGATTACCATGGTGGTGCACAAGGTCGCGGTAGTTTCAGAGGTCATGGTCATGGTTGTATGCCTGGAAGAGGACGAGGCCAAATTATCTGCTATAACTGTAATCAGGTAGGACATTTAGCTAGAGACTGTCAGAACCCAACTACGACATGTCGATATTGCAGAGCAGTCGATCATGTGATTGAGCAATGTCCATAGTTGATAGCCAAGATACAAGAAATAAATCACCCTCCTACTCAAAATGTTCAGATGATTGCTGTAGAGAAAAGATCTATCGCAGCCATTAACATTGTTACAAGAAGTGGAACTACGACACAGATGGAGAATAAGGACAAACAGTGTAACGAGGCTTGGGACCGGAAGACCCGAGATAAAATTCCAACCTTTGATGTTGGAAGAGAAAAAGAAACATTTATGGAAGCCAAAAAATATTTTTCTGATCCAAGAACATCAGTAGCGACTACAGAGCAGCATCAACAGCAGCTACAGTCTCAAGAAGCTTCGCCAGATCAAGTAAGTACACTAACATCATTCTTACAGAGTTGTATGAAGTTATTAAGAAATCAGAATGCTTTGAATGAGTTATAGAAATTTATTGTGTCTTGCGAACCTCAGCAAAGCTCTAATAAAGGGAAATCTGTTAATAGAGTTAGAAGGACTAGAAGTGAAATGAGATTGCATGCTCAGATAGGACATTATGACATGACTAATATCATTTTAGACCTAGGATCAGAAGTGAATGTCCTAACTAAGTAGACATGGGTACAAATGGGAGAACCTAAGCTTGAATGGTCCCCTATACAGTTGCGATTAGCCAATCAGCAGAAGATTGTGCCCTTGGGAAGATTCCCTAGTGTACCAGTGGATATTGATGGTGTCAGTACCTTAGCAGATTTTGAAGTCATTGAAATAATTGATGATAGCAACCCTTATCCAGCATTGCTAGGAATTGAATGGGCACTAGAAAATTCTGCAGTCATTAACCTTAAGAATAGACAAATGACTTTTGAAGGAAAAGGCCTGAGAGTCATAGTACCCTTGGACCCTTCTCAAGGAGAAAGGTATACAGAGCCAGTCAGAGATGAAGATCAGGATGTGTTGGATCATATTTATAGCATCACGGCTAAAGAAGAAGACTATGTTAACCCTATTGTCGACGGTATAATGGATTGGCAGTGTGATAGTTCCTGCATGACTGATTTCGACGAAGGTCTAGAGAATTGGCGGAATAGAATTTATGAGCTACATGGACATCGATGTGCAAGAATCACCAAGTCTATCAGATGGCTTAGCTCACAGACAAGAACCTTCCCTACCTTTGATGGCTTGACAGGCCTAGAGGATTTTATTCTCCAATTCTCAGAGCAAGTACCCGATTCATAGAAAATGGAGACCCTAGATTCAGCATTCAGAGCAACAACTGCCAGATGGTGGAATGGTCATAAAAAGTATATTCACAGTTGGAGAGCTTGTTAAAAGTTTCTTCAACTAAGATTCATGGATCAACCTCAGGAGGTGTGAAGCAGATTTAATTGTAAGACTAGCCCTTAGGAACATTTGGAGCAATGTTATGAAGCATGGAAGCATGTACCTCGTGAAGAATGGGTACACAGGTTTGTACACAGTCTAGAACCTGTAGCAACAAACTGGTATGCAGAGGTTGATCTTCTCCATGGCACTGTAAGTTGGGTTAGCCTTGCTGATAGTTTTGTGCTCACTTTTTCTATTAATGAATTTTTCCCTGCTTTGGATGCAGCTATTAGGGTGATCCATACTAAGGTGTTTGATGATAAAGAAATAGCTGAGTACCAACCTGATTGGAAGGAACAAGAAGCTAATGCAGTAGAATGCTATAACCTCACCATTGACGAAGATGATCCTTGCAACATTAATATTCCTGAGTCAGAAGGACATTGCAAAGTACATGGACCAGTAGTAGAAGCACCTGAAGTCACTCAGCCTTTGAATACAAGGAAAGTAAACATTGGACCAGATGAAATACTGCACAGATGTGTCTTGGAGCATGAAAAGCCATTGATTTTGGCTGAGGCACATTCTGGAGTAGTAGGAGGTCATTATGCAGGAAAAGCTACAGCACAGAAGATTTTGACAACTGGATTGTGGTGGCCTACGATTCATAAGGATGCAAGAGAGTATTGCCACAGCTGCGACATCTGTCAAAGGACAAGCAAACAATCTAGGAGGGATGAGAGGCCTCTGGTTCCATAGGTAACTTTACAAGCATTTGACAAGTGGGCTATTGATTTTGTTGGACCAATCAGTCCCCCCATAAAGAAATCTAGAGAAAGGTATATTATCACAGCAACTAACTACCTTATTTGTTGGGCTGAAGCTCAACCAGTCAAGGACTGTAGTGCTGCTATAGATGTGAATTTCATCTTTGATAATATCTTTTCAAGGTTTGGGTGTCCTAGAACTCTTACGAGTGATCAAGGATCACATTTTCTGAATAAGACTATTAAAGCCTTGACGGAAGAATTTCAAGTATATCATCAGAAGAGTACTTCCTACCATCCTCAAGAAAATGCAACTGTCGAAGCTTTTAACAATATTCTTGAGCACGCTCTGACAAAGGTTTGCAATGTTAACAGAAATGATTGGGATCTTAGAATTCCAGCATTATTATTGGCTTATAGAACCACTTGTAAGAAGTTGAAAGGCCACACACCTTTTAGGCTGGTATATGGACAAGATGCAGTTATGCCCATGGAGTACATTGTTCCTAGCCTCAGAATATATGCCTTCACTGAGATGGATGACCCAGCTATGTTGAATGAAAGGCTGGCAAAGATACTGGAACTAGAAGAAGACAGATTCATTGGAGGTTTCCAGCAGCAAGTACAGAAGGCTAGAGAAAAAGCATGGCATGATAGACACATTAAGAAGAAGCACTTTTAGAATGGTGATCTTGTGCTCTTATACGATAGTAAATTCATGAAGTTCCCAGGAAAGCTCAAGACACATTGGAAAGGACCATACATAGTCCAGAAAGTTATTGATGGTGGTGCAGTTCAGTTAGCTAAACTGAATGGAGAAATTTTTCCCTCCACGGTGAATGGAAGTAGATTAAAGAAGTACAGGGATAAGTCTGTACCCCCCAATCAGAAGTAATAGCAAGAAGAAGAGTCTGAGTACCAAGAACAATTGAAATTGGGTACTAGACTATAATGAAGCTGTTCTCAGAAAGATTTGGCATATTGTTGGAAAACCTACAAAGGTCGAAAGGTGTGGAAGAAATTTTGTCGTGGGTCAAAGCTCGAAGGTCTGTCGCAGTTGTTGTCTAGATGTGCCAAAGGTCAATGTTGTGTTGAAATTCCTTATTGTGGTGAAGCTGAAGTTCGTAGGTGTGCCGAAGAAGAAAGGTGCATCGAAGCTTAAAATGTGACCGTTGGGAAAAAGGCAGATTTGGCGGCGCCGGCACGTCAACTACATTAACTACCTGTAATGATGAGATTTTGGGAAATATAGCGCTGCGGGGACAAGATATACTACCGCTCAATCAGATTTGGTGTCTTAAATGCACAGTGATGGCATATTCTATCGTTGGATTCCCTAAAAAGACACCAAGGCCTCCGACTCCCACATTATGCATTTTCTTGAGTTGGGTTCATGTCAGCTGATCGCAAAGTCTAGGAACTATTACGAGAGTTTAGAGAGAGAGGTCTGTAGAACCTTATGAGCAATCCACCTGCATCTACACCTCATGAAGAAACTCCCCCAGCGCCGAATCAACCCATGTAGACCCAATCGACCAGGAAGAAATTTAAGGCAGAAGTTCGCTCTAAGCAGAATGAAGAAAGGAACAAGCCATCAGGGAAGACACCAACAGGTCCCGAGCTGAATCCTCCTAGCTCAGTAGAGCTCCCACCTAAAGGTTTTGAAGAATTCAGTGAGGCTAAGAACGTTGCATTGCAGTGTCCACCCTACCTTCCGCCTATGTGACCAGGATTTTAGCCACTTAGGTGGACAGCTAAGTTCACATTACGAACCCTTTCGCTGCCACAGGGTGTGAATTTGGTCGGAACCATGACAGGGAAGTTAGACTGGCTTAAGGACGTAGACCACAATACCAATGACCGTGGGAAATTTCCATAGTTCACACCTGGGACATACTTGCATGCCGTCTCTTATCCGGAGACTGGAACGACGCTGCTAGAAGTAAAACATTGGGTTTCCAGCTTGGAGAAAGCTGGCCTGTTGAAGATGTTGAATGTCCCCCACTTTGGTCATAGCACACCGGTCACTATGGTGGTCAAGAAGCTATTGGCATTGGTGCATGATGCACACCTATGGATCAAAAATCAGAAAATTGCCATCAATGGAGAGTGAATCCATAGGATCACAATCTTGCCGAAGGAAGGGCCTGATCCCAGAATTGAATTCATTGGGAAGCACGAAGACACAAAGCTGGCGTAGCATATGAAATAATGCTTCAGCCTAATGAAAGGTAAGCGAGGGTATCAAACCTCCACAATCCGGCACCAGAACATTCGATTTGCCGCAGAACTTCTAGCATGCAAATTAATGCGGAAGTGCAGACCGAATGAAGTATCTGCCCCAATTGTCAGTATTGCTGCGAACTGTGGCGAAGGATACAGTTATAAATGGGCATAATACAATGCATGAGAATTCCTTGAAGACTTTCATGATGCGCAAGAGAAATATATACCCTTTCACTACTCATGGTTGATAGTACTCATTGCACTGGTAGGATGGAAAGAACCTGCAGATGCACAATTTGTCGATGTGCCTCCATAGATGCCTAGTGCAGTGAGGTATGCATCTCTTTGGGTATTGCAGGATAAAGTCTCACAGCAAATGATGAACTACATGTTCTCCTTTTATGCCATGAGCATTTCCTATGAGATCCTAAAAACACCGTGGTTCAGTAATGAGCTATTCTCCCAATACACCGGAGTGGCCAACTTCAGGGCTGAATTGCATCATATCTTCATCCAGGCCTGCGCAGATAACAAAAACAAATGGTTGAAGTTACCATACGTGTTAATCCTGGAAGACATCCTCGCGGTAGTCCAATAGTGGCCAGTTGAATGGATGAAGGACGTAGGAACCAAGCCCACCATACCAATTCCTCCAGTAACAGATGTGGGCAAAGGTCCTAGTCAGCCGCGGCAGGATGACCCACTAGAAGATAGCACAAAAAAAAGTGAGTCACAGTAGAGCAGAGATGACCAGAGCGGTGATGGCAGAGCCGAAGAAGAAGAAGAAGAATCAGTTAAGACAATCTCCAACCCCAATCGCCCAGACAAGCACGAGTCTCCTAAAGCGGAGGAAGTTACGAAGCCTTTGCCCAGAAAGAAAGCTAAGGCTTCGAAGGGAAAAAATATCGTTGAAGAGCCCACCGTGACGATGGAAGAGCTAGAGCAAGCTCTGATGAAATATACATAGGCAGTAACCAGCAAATGGAAAGAGTTTTCAGCTACGCACCTTGATGCGCTCACTAGCGTAGCATAGTGAATTGAAGAGCTTAAGGCGTTAGCAGAAAGATCAGCTACTAGCGCTATAGCAAGCAGTGCCCTAGTAAGTGCACAGCCAGATACAAGGCAATGGCCTACCAGAAGAAACAGAGGGAAAGTACCAAGTGCAGCCCTTATCATAACTGACGCAGCATCTCGCTCACAGATGAGCATGACAGTAGAGATAGACTACACCAAGATGTCTATGTCGGAGCTGCATCTTTGTCAATTGGCCCTGATGAAGGAGATCCACGAACGTGACAACTACTCCCACATGCAGTTAGAGCATACCAAGAAGCTGAGCAGAATAAGAGGGAAGCAGAAAGAAAGCGGGCTACACTAGCGTGAATATTGGATGAAGCGTGTCGAAGTCTCCTTGACTTTGACATGCAGGCTGAAGAAGAAACAAAGCAAACAATTGCCAAGCTAAAATACTATGCACAGCAGTTGCAGAGCCATATAGAGAAGATAAAAGAAGAGCATGAGGCTCAGATTGCAGAGCTTCAACTTCGCATCGCTCTGGAGAGTCCATCAGAGGTCAGGGAACAACGCTGCAGAGATATTCAGACCTCAACAACAAAGATATTAGATTTGGTAAGCAGCACAACAAAACTGCTAGATGAAATCATCGAGGCCTGGGAAAACTTGTAGGATAATCCAAAAGTAGAAAAGCTATAAGTAACCATAAAGCAGTGACAGACATAGCTAGATGCAGTGAAAGCAGAAATTAAGACTCTGCCTCCTATGCAGAAGATGCTCAAGGTAAAGCAAAGAAATGAACTCCAGTAGGAAATTGAGTCATGTAGAATGAAAGCAACACTATTGGAAAATTCTGTGCAGCCCCTTATCAATGAGGCCTTGGAGTTGAGCACTGCTGCAGACAACCAGCTTAAAGTTTTGAAGGAATATGATACGTTTGCGTAGGGGAAATCCAACGAAGCATCGGTAGCAACACTGCAGGAGATGGTGGAGAAGGAGCAAGCAGCTGAAGATATCATACGGAGCCTTAACAAGCAATTCACTATATTCACCAACAAGATTCTCCCACTAGAAAAGAAGTAGAGTGTCTCGGGACGGGACACTAGTGAGTCTTAAGGGCCTGTTGGGGCACGAACCTTAAAGGTCCTCAATTTTGGTAACTCCGCTATTTTTTAGCGAAGCTTGTAAGTGGAGTTGCACGTCAAAATAGTCTTAGGGGTGTCGGGGTTGGGTCAAAGCCCCTCCTTTTGTAAATGTCCCATGTTTTTCAGGTGCCCATGGTTTAAGCCCATGGTTTTGTAAAAATGCACTTGTATAAATAGGCACTTATGTAAAGGAGTTAGGTTAGACCTTATGTTATGATTCTAATGTGATGCAAAGAAGTCAAGATCTATTTTTGGGTTTAAGGTCAAGTCCCTGCTGTGTGCATGGATGACCTCTGCAGCTGTGTGCGCAGAGGGTTTTGTAAGAAAGGATCTACAGCTAAGTGCGCAACCTAGGGTTTTGAAGGATGGATCTGCAGCTGAATGCGCAGATCAGAATTGTGGTTTTGTAAAGAGTTAGATATAAACACAGTTCTATGGATGTATCCCCTACATTGGGGGTGAGCCACGTATATCTTGTGTTGTGGTGGTTCTGTTTATTTTTCCTGCTATTTTTTTATGCATTTGATAAGTTGGTGAATGTTAAGATAAAGTAAGATAAGTAATTAAGTATTAGCTTCGCTGTGAATTCCCAGTTAAGGGTTAAGCAAGAAACTTTGTTTTATTTAAACCACGAGGCTCTTTAAGTGAATATCAAAGCTCTGCATTGCATGTTACAATTTGTTAAGGCTAAAGGTACAGTAATATCCCTCTTTTTCCTGGAGAAACCTGATTCTGCGGCACCCCATAGCTATTTCGGGTGAGACTGCAACCTGTTTGCAGGTTGTTGCCGAAAGGGCCAACACTGTCGGTCTATTTGTTGGTGCGAAGATAATAGTATAATAACCTGGGTCTGCCCTATATCCCAACAAGAAAATTTTCAAATATTTGAAAATTTTTACCCCCTTTCCTATAGTTTCGACATTTTCTAACCATTTTGGACCGTTTTTTACATAATTCATGATGTAGAGGACCTTTTTCAATGTTGTTTTAGCCATTGGATTGACCTGTTCATGTCGATCTCAGGTATCATATCTAAACTAGCATATAGGTTAGGTTTCATCACCATTTTTATTTTGGATGACCTTATGACCATCTCATCATGACCTTAGGTATGAACCCACTCTATTATGTCACAGAACCTTTTTGTTGTTTTAGAAGTGGCATGATATGAGTGGTAGAGCTTCACCTTACATGGGTACCTTAGTTAGTGACTTATTTGCATTTGGTGCCGATGCTGATGTTTTCTCCTTTAGGGTGTGGGAGTCCATTGTATAGTACTTCCATGACATTTTTCAAGAGCCTCATACTCCTCTTGATCTTTTGCTAGCCTATTTCCCTCAGGACTCCCTCATGTCAAGTTGTGAATGCATTATCATGAGCTTTGCCTGCCTTATTGAGCTTTATGTCAGCTCCCCTGAAATTGCATTTCATCCATATAGCCTGAGCTTGTCTCATGTCTATCCATGTAGAGCCATTTTTTTTATATCCTTCGTAGCTTGTTTCCCTTTTTACCGGGAGAGGATTTTCCCTCGAGTGTCGATATCCTACACATGTATCCTTGCATTGAGCATAAGTATGTTCCACTGCTTGGAACTAGTTTGTTTTCCCTTATGACACTCATCCCCTCCTAGTATGTAACTATAAAGCCATTTTATTCTTTTTCGAGCTTTGTAAATAATTGAAAAAGTCCAAAAAAATAAAAAAAACCAGAAATTCGGATAAGGAAAGATGTTATCTTTGGTAGCTTTCGAGTTGTTTCTCCTTCGAACAGAGCACTGTATATCACATCCATTGGTTGGGTTTATAGTTTGACTTTAGGAGCTGTACTCATTTATCTAAGTTTATCTCCATCGACTAGTTAAGCTTCTAGTCCCTATGGAGCCTTTGTCGATGCCTCCTATGTCGCAGAGATGTCCCAGTTTGTATATCGAGTCTATGATACCTTTATTTAGTCACTGTACACCATTATGCTCTGGTTTGAAGGAAGTTGAAGCCTGCTTCGGCCATTCCTAAGTTATCTTGACTTTACATGTCGACCATTCCCAGTACAGTTACTGGTTCATGCACCTTATGATCAAGTCCTTCCACACTATACAACTTTGCTGAGTACATCGTGTTGGATGATGGGGGATTCCTTAATTCCCTCCTTCCAGCGGATTTCATCCCATCGACTTCAGATCATTTATTCTGGGATTGGAATCTAGAGTCATTTTGAGTGCCTTGATACTTGCAGTCATTAGTGGCGGGTTCTCTCACCATCGACAGTCCTTGGGAATACACCAATGTCCCCTGATCAATGGATCCTCTCAAGTGTTCAACCTCAACACATTTATTCACACTTGTTAGTTTGAACTCTAGTACCTTGATTTCCATTTTCATTATTGGTGGGTGATCTCGCGTCTATTAATGGTATACATTAATGACCGGTAATCAGAAGATGGACTACTATGTTCGACCTCGACACCTCTATTCACATAGTAGGACATGTACTCATAGCGGTTTGTGTAGAAGACCTTCCAGATTGGTGGCATCTCTTATATGCTACCTCCTTGATCATGCCAGTGTTCATGAGATTTCAGCTCTCATGACTTGATTCCGGTATATGTCAGACATTTCCAGCCACTATGGAGATCTCGATCTATTATATATATTCAGCCACTATGGAGATCATGAGCCTTTGTATATCTTCATCATGGAGATTCTAATCTATGTATATTGTACAAGGTGATGACCACTTATGTGATATCTTGTATCATGCCTATTCATGGCCATTGTACTCTTATGTATCTGGGACTACTATATGTATTTGCAGTTATGTGTAGAGTTGTATTATTGTACTATGATGATTGGGTGGTTGGTATTCCATTTGGAATTCTTCATCACTCCACTTCTAGGATGGACTTATAATGTATTTCGACCATTGTATGACACGTCTGACCTCACACATTAGGGGGCATCTGTTATAGCTGATTTCACCACTCTAGGTGAATCACACTTTGTATGGCCTTTCCCTATCCCGATGCAGACTCCTTAGACCCCTTGGACCATTTTTTGTCCTTTGATGTTTCCCTGACCATCCCTAAAAAGATGTGAAAAATGATACACACGAATTTTAAACCTACAATCGTGTATATACACGGGTTTGACCACTAAAACCATGTACATCAGGATGTGTACAAAATCCAAATCCTTTTGCAGTTTTCCTTGACATGGATCCGACTCACTTGACTCTTGGCCTTCCCTATGCCTTGAGATCACTTGGATTCGACCTTTCATTCCCCCTTTGAAAATCTATATAAGGAAATCCTTGGTACATTGAAGGCCTATGAGAGAATTGAGAGCAAAGAAGCTATAGTCCATTGTTGCCAAAACTTATGCTTGAGTCTGCATCCCTTTGTCCCTTGGAGCACTTTTATGTTCTTCCCAATATTTCCTTTTGCTAGTGAGCTTGCTATCGAGAGATGGAGGATTGAAGTGGTGGAGGCCCAAGTGGGGGATTCAATTTCTCGAGTTCGCAGATGTGCTGACAGAGGTTGTATCTTGTAATCTTTGATTTATATTAATAGTAATATCTTTTCCTATCCAATAATGTGTGTTTGAATGAATATTTTATCCATGGGATTATGTCAAATGCTTATACATTATTGATTATATATTCTAGAATACATCTAACACCATGATATATAGAATGCTTGTATTGTTTACTTGTTGTTGAGGAATTAATCTATCAATTCAAGCTGAAGTTGTAAAGCTCAATGGGGATCTACTTCAACCATTCGGAATAAGGTACAAGGTCTGATCCTTTAGTGTTAGACATTTAATTTCTATTGCATATTGGAAAGGATTGATTTCTAGAGTCAATCTGTCTGTTGTGGTACCCCAAGCCATAGGAATTTCTCTCCGTAACACCCATATTAAAAACAATCAGTTTACAACTCTTTGAAGAAAAACCAATGAAAACAAGGTGACAACCCAAAGATGGGGAACATGCCTCAATCCAAACAAGGTGATTCTTGGCCCTAGTGTGGCCAAAACAACTCAACAGCAACCCAAAAAATACTTGCACACACACCAACCCAAAACCAGGGGAAGAACAATAGCCCCAATCTCACAATGAAACCACAGCAGCATTACACAGTCCGCAAATGGGATAAAATCCAAACTCCCAGCATTGAGAGGGTAAAACACATATGCAGACCACAAATAGGAGAGGGAAAACTTACACAGCCTAAATTCTGCCTCTTGGGCCGCTATTCAAGCTCGCCATAGGAGAACACACCCCAACCTGTGTGTGAGGTAAATAGTACTCCCCCCGTGAAGGGAAACTTACACAGACTACAATCAGAAAAATTTCCCTGAGCAGACGCTCTGAATGCCTATGTGAGATGAACAAGACGAAAACTATGAGTGGAATAGTGGAGAGAATGGAATGTTTCCCCTCTATCCAAGCGACGTGAAGAGGGAGTGAGAACCTGGGTAAGGACTGACAGCCCTGCCACACCCACCACTACTCAACAATAACTGCTCCCAACTAACAACAGGAGTTTTAAATGGGTGGTCGACACATGGAAATATCCCAATGGATCCCACAGGTTAGACAATCTCCCCCTTAACCTTAGGAAATCATTCCCATTTCATTAATGTTGCACCATCGTAGCTGGCTGTAGGTTCATTTTAATTAATGTGCATATTTACATGATGCCAAAACTGTAATGTGTCAGTTAGCACGATATACCATCGGTAATCATCCCCATTGCTGAAACATAACACAACCTAGTCGATGGTGGGTCTTTTTTCTTTAGCTCCACACCACAATTAATTACAATATATACATCATGTATCTTTTAATGCAACCAGGGTCAAAACTCGGGGTATTACAAGTCTTGTGTTCATTAGGTACATTAGGGACCCAATCATCCGACAATACATCGTAGTATCAACTGCTTTTGATGAAGCATCACTCAATAGCTTTAGGTTTGATTCCATAGGTGTGGTTATGGCCTTGCAATTCATCATCCCAAATATTTTCAGAATCTCTATTGCAGACCTGCCTTGTCCAAGGAATATTCCATCTGCATTCTGCCACACCTCCGTGCCTAAGAAATAGTGCATCATACCCAAGTCCTTCATTTCGAACTCGGAAGCAAGTTTCCTCTTCATATTAGCAATCAACCCATCCATACTTGTTACAAAAAAATCATCCACATGTAGTAGGAGTATCATTGGATTGCCATCTTCAACCTTGTAGTAAAGGTTGGAATCTGGTTTACT
This sequence comes from Pseudotsuga menziesii, assembly GCA_001517045.1. Classification (NCBI taxonomy): domain Eukaryota; kingdom Viridiplantae; phylum Streptophyta; class Pinopsida; order Pinales; family Pinaceae; genus Pseudotsuga; species Pseudotsuga menziesii. The sequence continues at coordinate 105,397 of LPNX010800437.1, read as the reverse complement.
CTTAGTAAATCCCAAACTAGATAGGAAACCATCAATTCTACCGTACCATGTCATGGGTGCCTGTTCCAAACCATACAGGGCTTTCTTCAATCTACATACATGAGACTCTCTATCATGTGTCTCAAAACTGAGTGGTTGCTCCACATACACTTCCTCTTCCACTACACCATTCAATAAAGTAGTCTTGACATCCATCTCGTGTATCTTCCATTTTATCCCTGCAGCCAGAGCAAGTACTGATCTGATGGAAGTGTATCTGGCTACAGGTGCAAAGGTTTTTTCATAATCTATTCCTTCTTTCTGGGAGAAACCATGAGCCACGAATCTTGCTTTATGTTTCTTGATGCTGCCATCTACAGCATGCTTGATCTTGTAGATCCATTTGGAAGTTACAATGGAATTCCCTTCTGGTCTTAGGAAAACATCCCAAACATCATTCTTCATGATCGATTGATACTCTTCGATCATATCATCCTTCCACTCTTTCTGTTCTACCACTTCTCCATAGTTGGAGGGTTCTTTATCAATAATGTCACATAGTAAGGCTACGTAACTAGAACATGATCTAGTTCTCCTTCTTCCTCTAGGTGTTTCTTCTGAAGCTCCATATCTTTCTGCACCTTGGATAATTTCACGTACCCAAGAAGGTTTCCGCTTATTAGGCTTCTTTTCTAGAGGTGGATCTATAGGTTCTTGAGGTTCTTCTAGTTCTCGATCTTCTTCTTGAATTCTTCGTTCATGATTGTATCATGAATTCTAGGTTCTCTTGTTTCTTCAGGTTCTTTAGCTGGTTTCTTCCTAGATTTGATGTAGGCTGAATCTTCATCAAATGTTACATCTCTAGTAATGTCAATCTTCTTGAATCCTGGGAAGTATATTCTATAATCCTTCGAGATTTCAAAGTATCCCACAAATATACCCTTCTTTCCTGAAGGATCTAATTTTGTCCTCTTCTCTTTTGGAATGTGAATGTACACTGGACAGCCAAATATTCTGAGATGGATGACTTCTGGTTTCTTTCCAGAGAATACTTCTTCAGGAGTCTTGTTCTTGAGTACTCTATGTGGAGTACAGTTTTGTACATACACAATTGTTTTGGAAGCTTCTTCTCAAATATGCATAGGAATATCTTGATCATGAAGCATTTCTCTTGCAACTTCCATGATTGTTCTATTCTTCCTTTCTGCAATATCGTTATGTTGTGGATTATAAGGAGTGGACAACTCCCTCTTAATACATGATTATTTACATAGCTCTTTGAATTCATTCGAAATGAATTCTTCGCCATTATCTGATCGAAAGGTCTTGATCTTCTTTTCAGTGTGGTTCTTGATCAAGGCTTTGAATTCCTTGAACTTACTGAATACTTCATCTTTGTTCTTCATAAAGTATATCCATTCCTTTCTAGAAAAATCATCAATAAAATAAACATAGTATGCATACCCACTTAGTGAACTGGATGACATTGGACTGCATACATCATATTGGATGATTTCCAAGATTCCTTTTGCCTTGCTTTCGCTACTCGAAAATGTCTTTTTTGTGTTGTTCCCTTTCGCACATATTTTGCATAGACCTTCATGTTTTGTTTGCATTTCTACAAGACCTTCAACAGCTTTGCTTCCAAGTGGTAGTGCTCTGTAATGCACATGTGCAAGCCTTCTATGCCAAATCTCATTTGGTTCTATTGAGTCATGAACTCAATCTTTTTCTAGATGTCCCTTAAATTTATATAAGACTCCTTCTTGTTCCCTAATCACTATTGCATTATTAATGGTATTTCCTTTTGGCCACATGATAACCTGACCATCTATAAATGCAACCCTTATTCATTTTGCATCTAATGCAGGATATGGAGAGGAGATTCTTCTTTAGTCCTAGTACAAGCAATACTTCCTTCACTGTTATAGACTTTCTAGAGTCTATCTTGTATGAGGATTCCCCACTACCTTTTATTGGATACTGGTAGTCATTTCCAAGTTTCACCTTGTGAGGTGATTCATTTTCAGATAATTTCACAAAGGATTCCTTGAATCCTGTCATGTGCTTGGAAGAACCACTGTCTATAAGCCAATCATTGCTGCCATGTGTGATAGTTCCCATGAGAGCAGAGATCAAAACATATTCTTCATCACTTGAGGAATCATCACTGACTTGCCTATTTCTCTTTGTGAAAGGTTCATCATCCTCTACAGCATGAGCATGTTGTCTTCTCTTGTTTCCCTTCTTCTTGTGAGAGCTACTTTTATTTTTAGGAAAGTCTCTAGCAAAATGTCCTCTTTCATCACATGTATAGCAAATGTACTTAGACAAACCTTTAGGATTTCTAGAGTTATTCCTTTGATGAGAGTACTTACTTCTATGGTGGCTAGATATGGATTTATTGGATTGTACTGTGAGAGCTTGATCTTCACTTCCCATCTTTTATTCTCAAGCTACTATCTGAGCTTCTTTTTGAGAGAATTCTTCCCATAGTCTGCTAAACTTGACTAACTTCTTTCTGGCACAGATCCCTTGAATAAAGGAGTCCCATGATCTAGGGAGACCATTCAAGGTGGTCATTACAATATCTGCATTTTCTACTTATTCATCTACTTCTTCCAGTTGTTCCTTAATCTGATAGACCCTTGTAAAGTAAGACTAGATGGTTTCTGCATTCTGGATCTTTAAATTCTTCAGCTTGTTTCTCAGATTCATCTTCCTATTTATGTTCTTCTCTTTAAACAATTTGGTTAGGGCATCAAACATAACTTTAGGTGTCTTTAGGGAGGACACATGTGGTATGAGGTGATCATTGATTGAATCAGCAATAATCCTCTTTTCCATAACCAACTTCTTCTTATGTAAGGCCTTAGCCTCATCTCCCTCTAGAATGGGAACCTCATCATTGATAAAGGAGTCCAACTAATTTTCTTCCAAGACCAGGGATATCCTATACTTCCAGGATCATAATTTATCAACTCCCTCAAGATTTTAATTAAGCTTGGTATGATGAGACAAATTAACTGAGAACCTCAAATGGAAATACAAAATATTTAGATCTTACTAGTTCAAGATGTCGGATCTGGATTTGAAGCTAAAATCCTGCATTGTTGGTTCAGGAGCAGATTAGGGTTTTGATTTTCCAGAGTTCTATCCAACCAAATGATTTGATCTTGATCCTTAACTTTGATTTTATGGAGGATATCAATCCAGGCCTAGGCTCATTGAAAAATTCCACTTCTGTGGAAATCCCTAATTTCCGAAAGCAATGTTGTGTCCAAAACTAAAAATCCTCAGAATTGGATTCCGCTTCAACATAAAGATTCTCCCTAAGGAGGAGAGTTAATACAACCTTATTTTGCTGAAAATTTGTGGAGGAAGATCAACAAACTAGGAATCCCTAGTTCCTCCAGCTGCATAGTGTCTTCTTCTTATGTTAGCTCTGATACCATGTTAGATTTTTAACATTAAGCTAGCATTATTAATATCTTTAACTGAGAGAATAACATGCACAACAATCAAACACAAGAAACAATGAACACAATGTTTTTCCTCAGGGACACCATAAATGGAGAAAACCCCACAACCTCCTCAGAGATAGAATCAGCACCAAAAGTAAAACCCCAAAACAGTAAGATGATCTCCCGACAGCAGCAACCTCTTTCTTCCTAGCCCCAGTGTCTTCTTCTTCCTCATCTATGTGCTACAACTGAGTGTGAGTGAGTGTGTTAAATAAAGAGGCTCACTCTCTATTTATACTAATTTATGACTTGACTAAACCCAATGAGGGCCGAATTCACTAGGTGAGTCTAATAAACCTAGTGCCCCGGAACTACAGGGACTTTAACCCTTGAACAATAGCAGGGTTACCCACAATGACTTGACATGACTTTTTTACATTATATATCCTCCCAATCGAAACATCGGGTGATGACATGAATCAATTACATTACAGACACATCCCAGAATAAGCATCGGGGTAGAGACATAAGATACATAGGTGAATACATTCCAAAGTTACAATTACATCAACACATAGAACCCTGTAACAACTAGAATCACCCTAAATCTCTCCATCCTCCATGGGATAATTCCCAAACTCTAGAAGAATAACATTTTTATGTGTACTAGTTCCATTCCATGGGATTTGTTCTACATCATACATAACATATGAATTATCTACTTCAATGGAATCTTTTTGATATTCCATTTAGGGTGAGATCTAGGTTAGAATAATCAACCCATAGTTATCTACCTTAGACATTAATTAAATCATTTTTCTCTTATTACCTAGTCTCATATATTCCACTCTATCCTAGTTACCTTCTACATGTCATAGAAGTCAACACTTGCTAAAACTGAGTCATCGAGTGCTTGGGAAACCTCCTGGAAACCATATTTAGCATGTCTTCTTTATTCCAGATCCTCCAAAGTGCATATCTGCTTTTTTTGTAAAGCTGTCTGTTTTATTGAGAATTAAGGAAAAAGGGAAAGCTAGACTAGGTGTAGTGGACTTGTTTTTGTCCCACATCATCCTCCATCCTTTTCTCCTAATAAAATCATGTATGAGTTTTCTTTCCATCCCTTATTAGCTTTCCTACTTGAATTTTCCAAATTGTGAGTATCCTAGTGGATTTGGAAATTGCTTTATGCACCTATGGGGGATTTTACTAGATTTAGTAAGCCTACATTTTGACTATTTAGAATGGCATACTTATGCATTTGAATCTCTCATGTAATTATATATTGCATCAGTTTATTACTTCACAAGGTTGGCTATTGTACACTTATTCAATACAGATTAGTGTTATGCTCCAATTTTAGTCGCCTTTGATGTTAATTTTGCATGTTTGATTAGTAATTTTGTGAGTGTAATTGTTCTATCACTTAAGTTATATTTCCACATGGTATTAGAGCCTTTGTAGATCTATTTCTCTCCTTCCATATTTCTATTTCAGGTTCGACATCTTGACTGGGATCATATTCTGCTGACTGAAGGGCACAGTTTCTGAGCTATGAACCAATCTTAGAAGATCATCTTGAATCCATTTAAATTATTTGAATGGAAAGCTGATATGGAGATATTGTTGAGAGTGAAATATCTCTACATGGTTACTATGGAAAATGAGGCAGAGCCCAATGTAGCTGCAGAGAAAATAAAATGGCACAACAGGAGGGATGAGGCTTATGGTCTTTTGTGTCTAAGCATTTCAAGACACCTCCTCTTCCATCTTTATCGATTGACATCACCTAATGAAGCGTGGGACAATATTGTAGATATTTTTGGTAAGATAGATGAGATGAGAGGACATCAAATCGAGAATGAGTTGATATCCTTGAGTCCCAACAGCCTCGAATCCTTACAACTCTATTTTTCAAAGTTTAAAGCCCTTGTTTTGCAGCTAAAACAGTGTGGGATTGAAAAGAAGGAGGAGAAACTAGTTTTGGCCATACTCTCAAAGATTGTTCCTAACTATTCAGTGTTTGTTTCTACCTTCAATTCCACCAAGTTGACAACTCGAGCCTGGAAGATGCCTAAGCTTGCAGAGTTCATGGAATCCCTCACACATGAACAAGATAAGTTGGTGATAATGGGCACCATCAAACCTTCCAAAGACCAATATTTGGTTGCTGGAGATTCAAGGGTGGATTCAAAAAGCAAGAAAAAATATAAAAAACCACTTGAGCAAAAGAGAGACAAGAACAAGTCTCAAGAGGAGCCCCAAGGCTCCAAGAAGAACTTCCAGAAGAAGAAGAACAAAGGAGAAATGAGCAAGTGCACATACTGTAGTAAGGGCTATCATCCTGAAATCGCTTTTATGAAGATGCAAATTGACCTGTTGACCCAAATCCTGGAGAAGAATAACATATCCCTTCCTGATTGCTCAAATAAGAGGGAAGGAGGATCAAATTCAGAGGACATAGAGAGTGTACATGCTTTGGTTACTGGCACATCAAGCTCACCTAGCTTCATCACAGACTCTGGAGCTTCTAAACATATGGTTTTGACAAAAGAGGCATTCTCCTCTCTTGACATTTCAAAAGGTCCATCGATAGTTTTGGGAGATGACTCTCTCACTGACAGTTTGGGGAAAGGAAGGATTGATCTTGACCATGGTAAGTTCAATAATGTGCTGTATGTTCCAGGTCTTGTCTCTAATCTATTTTCAGTGTATCAGATGAGACACATAGGGTCTCCAAAAAAAGGTCTTGTTCTCGCCTAATGATGTAAAAATAATAAAGATTTTAAATGGTAAAGTCATAGCAAAACATGTTGTTGATCACACTTCAAAGGTATACATGTTTTCCCATTTTCTACCCTACTCAAACCCCTCTCCTCTTCTGATTCATGCTAATCAGGAAAGCAAGATTTGGCATGAAATATTTGGCCATCTTAACTACAAGTATATTTCTAATTTGAGTGAAAAATATATGGTCATAGGGTTACCAAAGATCAAGTTTTCCAAGGGATTCTGTCAAGGTTGTGTCCTAGGAAAACACCCAAAGTAGAAATTTGAGAGAACTAGTAATGAGAGAACCTCTGCACCTATTCATTTGATTCACAGTGGCATTGCTCGTTGATTTCCTCGTATGTCCATGAGTCAAGAAAAATATGCACTGACATTCATAGATGACTTTTCCTGGTATTGTTGGGTTCACTTCCTAAAGCATAAGTCTGAAGTTTTTGACCTCTTCAAAGTCTTTAAAGCCTTTCTTGAAAACTAGTATGGGAGGAAACTCAAGCTCCTCATATCTAACAATGGTGGTGAGTATGTCAAGTCTGAGTTCATTCAGTATTATAAAGATGCAGGTATTCAGATGCAACATTTGATCCCTTACACACCACAGCAAAATGGTGCTGATGAGAGAAAGAACAAGTCACTAAAGGAGATGGCAACCTGTATGATGGAGGCTAAGAATTTTCCACCAAAGTTTTGGGCCGAGGCTATAAATTGTGCATCCTAAATCTAGAATAAAGTTCCTCCTAAGAATCTTGATGGCATGACTCCTTTCGAATCTTGGAGTGAGCACAAGCCAGATGTGACCCATTTCAGTATTTTTGGCTCAAAGGCTTGGGCTAGAATTCTGATTGAAAAGAGAAAGGCTCTATAGCCCGAAAGCCAAGAGTGCCTCTTTGTTGGGTATTCTGAAGATTAAAAATGGTACAAGCTGATAAAATTGAGCACTAACAAATATTTCATTGAAATAAGTGTTCAGTTCCAGGAAGAGGCTTTAGTAGCAGTTGAAGTTGGAGAGTCTTCTTCACCACCAGATCCATTGATTGTAAGTGGAGAGACTAATGAGTTTGATGATTCTGATATGTCTGATAATTATGATTTTATTGTATATCCTTATATTCCTACAATATCAAAAAGGGAATAAAATACCATTCATCCAGCTGGGGAACTAGCTGGAAATCCTAGTGACACTAGGAGGACTAGATCTCAGTTTGAGAGTGCCCTGTGTATGAAAGATCCATTATTTGCTAAGAAGTGCTATATGATGGTTGAATTAGATCCACATACATATTATGATGCATCACATGATTCAATATGGCAAACATCCATGAAATAAGAATTCATCTCTCTCCAGAAGAACAACACTTGGGAACTGGTTGATCTTCCCCCAGGGAGGAAGCTAGTCCAATGTAAGTGGGTTTTCAAGCCTAAGTTTGATGCTGATTGTTCACCTTTGAAATATAAGGCAATATTGGTAGCCAAGGGCTACTCACAAGTACATGGTATTGACTGCAATGAAACCTTTACACCAGTGGCAAAGATGGACTCCATAAGGCTAGATTTAGCCATTGTAGCTTTGAAGCAGTGGGAGGTACATCAAATGGATGTGAAGTGTGATTTCCTAAATGGAGATATAAATGAATATATTTACATGCATCAAACTCAAGGGCTTGTTTGTAATCCATCTTTTGTGTGCAGGTTAAAGAAATCATTGTATGGGATCAAGCAAGCCCCCAGGGCTTGGTATGCCAAGATTGATGGTTTTCTGCTGTCATTGAGTTTTCTTTGATGAAAGTATGATCCCAATGTTTATTTGAAGCTGATTCATGGTTCTTTTATGATTATTTTATTCTATGTGGATGAACTTATGATTACAGGAAATTCAAAGAAAGAGATTGCCTCCTTGAAGGATGCAATGAACCATGCATTTTCTATGACTGATTTGGGATTGTTGAGCCAATTCTTGGGTCTCGAAATTGTTCAATCCCAACATGGAATAAAATTACATCAGTCCAAGTATGGTTTATATTTTTTGAACAAGTTCAACATGAAATATTGCAAGCCAGGCAAGACTCCCTTCCTTTTAGGAGTTAAGCTTGAAGAAGCAGGTTCTTCTCCTAATATGGTAAATAATACACTGTATAGGCAGTTGATTGGGTGTTTTCTTTATCTTAATCACACTCGACCTGATCTATCTTATGCATTTAGTGTGGCTTCAAGATACATGTATCAGACTCATTAGATCCATTAGAGAGCATTGAAAAGGATTCTTAACTTTATTCAAGGAACAAGAACTCATGGGATCTTCTACAAAGCTAAATCTGATCTTGATTTGATTGGGTTTACTGACAGTGATTGGGCAGGTGAAAACACAGATCAAAAGTCAACATTAGGATATGTGTTCATGCTTTCATAAGGACCAATAATCTGGTCAAGAAAGGATCAAAGTGCCATAGCACTATCATCTACAGAAGCAGAGTACAAAGGAGCTGTAAATGCAAAAACTCAATGTTTGTGGTTGCGGGGAATACTTGGAGAATGTGGCTTCAAATCAGAGTTTTCCACTATTATCTACTGTGATAATTAGAGCACCATTTGAATATACAATTATCTAGTTTATATATAGTGAACCAAACACATTGAGATCCACATGCACTACATCAGATAGCTTGTGCATGATGGAACCATTCATCTACTATTCTGTGCATCTTCAGAAAAAGTAGCAGACATCTTCACCAAATGTTTTTTGTGAGAAGACATTCAGAAATATCAAATCACTTCTTGGGATTGTTGATCATGCTATGAAGCATGATTGATGACAATATTTTACAATTTTGTTTTATTTTCCATGTTTAAGGGAGGATTTTCCCATTCGGTTTTTGCCTCTTTCCTTGGTTAAATGGACATGCAGTATGTAAAGGGTGACTAAGCCTTGTTTCTAGGCCCTATATTTTTCTGATATTTACTCACAAAGTTAGGATTAATATGGGTTGTTAGAATAATCAACCCATAGTTATCTACCTTAGACATTAATTAAATCATTTTTGTCTTATTACCTAGTCTCGTATATTCCACTCTATGCTAGTTTCCTTCTACATGTCATAAAAGTCAAAACTTGCTAAAAATGAGTCATGGAGCAATTGGGAAACCTCCTGCAAACCATATTTAGCATGTCTACTTTATTCCAGATCCTCCAAAGTGCATATCTGCTTTTTCTGTAAAGCTTTCTGTTTTATTGAGAATTAAGGCAGAGGGGAAAGCTAGACTAGGTGTGGTTGACTTGTTTTTTTCCCACATCATCCTCCATCCTTTTATCCTAATAAAAGAATGTATGACTTTTATTTCCATCCCTTATTATATTTCGTACTTGAAATTTCCAATTCGTGAGCATGCTAGTGTATTTTGAAACTACTTTATGCACCTATGGGGGATTTGACTAGATTTAATAAGCCTACTTTTTTACTATTTCGAAAGGCATCCTTATGCATTTCAATATATCATGTAATTATATATTGCATCGGCCTATTAGTTTACAATGTTGTCTATTGTACACTTATTTAATACAGATTAGTGTTATGCTCCAATTTCAGTCTCCTTTGATGTTAATTTTGCATGTTTGATTAGCAAATTTGTGAGTGTAACTGTTCTATCACTTGGGATCAATTTCCACAATATAATAGAAAATATAGGAGTGAATTATAGGAGATACTCACCTCTGAACTGAGAAACCCAAAACAACACTCAGAACTAAAACATCATGAGAGACACAAGCTTGGCACAAGAAAGTTGAATTCTTCATTGGGAGGCGAGATGCCTTTTTATAGAATTACAAAAGGATGTCATGGATGAGGCCAAAGAGCACACAATAAATGATGCTTATTATTAATAATATATCTAAATACATAAAACATAATACTACATCTAATACATGAAATTGAGGACATTGAAACTAGTACCAAAATGGGCAGTGTGGGCCTCCCATATAGACCATTCCTCCAAGAGCATCCATGTTTTCCTCCCTCCCAGTTTAAGTTCAAATTCATTCTTGGAAAGAGGAGAAACCAAATGTATAAGAGGTGTTGCGCTTTGTTGCAAATTTATGATGATGATGATGTAGATGGTGTAATATAGGATAAGGTGGGGATGCCCATACAATTGTTGTTCATTATTTCATTATAAATAAAATAGAGGGAGAGATCTATATTAAGTTTAGATTTGTGAACCTCCTCTCTTACATGATGGGATCGGGTGGGGATTCCCATACAACTGCTGTCCATCATCTTGTTGTAAATAAACTAGAGGGAGAGAACTGTATTGTTTTAGATATGTGAACCTCCTCTCTTGGTGGTGGATATTTGTGTGCCCTTAGGGCTAGGAGACCCATGTATCCACTGAAAAATGAACTCATACTGAAACCCTCAGAAGGGTGTGATATGGATTGATACAAAAATCTTGAAACTACCTCGAACCCCATGAAGTCCTTCTCTGTAAACAAAACTATGTGAAGTGTTGTAGAGTACTGCTAGAGGATTGTTAAATAGAAAAAAAAAGGAACTGAAACAGAACTAATATTGCCACAAATTAAAATAGAACCAAAAAAACAACCAACAGTGGGCTTGGACTAAGAAAAAAGTTGAACTACATAGTGTTGAAGATGCCATGTTGAATATGGCTTACTGGAGAAAGTCAAATAAAATTCTTAAAATGTGTTGAAGATGGTTTGTTGGACAATGTCAAATGAAATTCTGAAAATGTGTTGAAGATTCCATGTTGAAGATGTCTTGCTGGAGAATGTCAAATGAACTTCTGAAAATGTGTTAAAGATACCATGTTGAAGATGGCTTGCTAGAGAATGCCAAATGAACTTCTAAAAATGTGTTGAAGATGCCATGTTGAACATGGAAATGAACCTCTCAAAATGTCACTCAGTGGATGTCAAGGTAGGACCATTGGTGGCTTTCCTAGGCTTGAAGTCAGATGCAACACAAAAGAGAGAGGGACAATAGCAGCAATACTGAATGGAATGCCCAATAAGCTGAGTAGTTGATTAAGGGAGGGATTTCTTTGTTTTCGAAGCAAATCCGCTTTGAATTGGTTGAAAAACATTTAGGCTCCATTCAAGCACTAGAACAACTGAAGCAACAATCTCATGACAAGATATGGATGAATAAAATAAAATTTAGTATGGATCAATGATGTAACTCACACATTGGAGAGAATTCCCATTGTGAAATCCATTCAGAACAATATCAATAACATGCAGCCGAGGGAAAATACATTTTAAATATGGATTTTACATCAAAACAATGAGTTTGAGAGGAAAAATTCTACCACTGTTGAAGAACGCAAGTTGTATATACACTCAAGCACATTGTCAGTATTTCACAAGTTTCCTTCATTTCCACCCCAAAAAACAAAAATCTCTCCCACTTGTTCATTTGTCACCTCCATAGCTTTCTTGACTTGAGCTATAACATATGGATATACATGCATATCTGGACCTGTGGCAGTTCCATGCATATAGAAAGGATGCATAAACAATTGGGAAGTTCCCCACAAAGGATGAATTTTAGTTTCCTCCTGAAGTTGCTTCACAAGAGAAACTGCAACGACATCTAGATTGGAATTCGATTATGAGAGCGTTCTTCCATGAGGAGCAATATCCTGGTAATGAAAGCACCACCTCTCAACTCCTAACTTACTGAGAAAATAAAAATTTACTCTCATTCTGCATAAATCCATGGCCAGTGAGTTAGTTCCATCTTCCCATGGCCAACTCTTTGCTGGATCTCCTAATGGATCAGTTCCACTCCCACAAAATGTGTTCTAGAAAGAAACATTAAATATCAAACAATCCTTCATTTTCTTTTCGAGAGTATCTTCTTATACATTATAGCACTTGTATGCTAGATGGTTCTTACTCGATGGCCCCTCATAATTTATCTCTGGAATCCAAGGAAAGAATTGACCTTCCCATTCATAGTGAATACCCAATTACGATTGCAACCCAGGTTCGGCCCGACAAGTCATGTCAGCTACAATCTCATCCTTGGAAATACCTGGAGATTAAAAGTAGAAGAAACAAAGAAGCAGAAGCCTTGTTGTTTTCATTCTTGCAGTAACCTCAAATAACAGGATTCCTATAATCAAGTAGAGGAAAATAATCTTGAAAAAATGCAGTCAGTGTACCTATTTCCTAAAACACCATATGCATGACAAAGGAAATCCATAGGCCTGAGTAAAAAATATATAAACGGGGAGGTCCTAGTCTTGATGGTATCTGTGTGGGAGCTGTAACGAGTAGGGGATTAGAAAAATGTGATTTTTTGTAGGGTGATTCTTGTAATATTGTATCTGTAGCAAATATAACGGTGCAACAGTATGATAATTGGAAAAATAAAGGACGCAACAAACTAACAATTGTTGGGTGCTCTTTCAAAAACATGCAGGTAGGAAGAACGCTTTTCAAAAACTTGCAAGCAGGTGGAACGTGCGTGAAGGAATCAATCAGAGGAAAAAGCATTGTAAATGAAACAAATGAGGGAGGCAATGCAAGCTCATGGAGGCTACACCATAATAGGGAAAGGCACATGCAGTAAGGTAAGGAAAAGGCTCATGAATGGGTGCATGAAACAAATGGTAAGGTAATTAATTGCTCATGCAGTAAGCTAAGGAATCGACTCATGAATGGGCGCATGCAACAAATGGTAGAGGTAATGCAAGGATGGACTATATGCAGCGATGGACAATATGCATGGAGTCAGGTGTTGGCAGTGATGATGGATGGTGCAAAGATGGAGGGAGTGTTACAAAAAGCATGCGTGAAGACAACAAAAAAGTGGAGAAAATATTGTAAGCATGTAGGAATGAGGTAATGCATAGATCAATGAAGAATGAGTGAAAATAATGTAGAGTGCAGTGATCAGTAGGAGTGATGAGGATCATTTGGAAGCGATTGGCTCCCACTGGTCTGAGGAAACAACCTATGGGGAAGGATATCTCCCTGGAGGAATGCTCATGCAACTATGAGGGGCCAAGGTGCTGTCATGGGAGAGGCCCACTATCAAAGTCAAGAAAAAACTATAAAACCTAAAAATGTGCAGCAAAGAAATGTGCAACTAATAGGCGCTGAGAATAAAAACAAACTGTTATATTTTAGGAAAAATGAGCATTAGATATCATAGGAAAAATGAGCATTAGATAGCAAAAGAAAAATAAAATATAAATTTAAAACCTAGGTCTTGGAGTGAACTACTCGAATACCAATTTAAATACCGTTTAGGGAAAGATCTAATAGAAAATATAGATGGTGAGGCTAGGAGAGCCTCACCTCTCAACTGATAAACCCAAAATAACACTCAAACCTAAAATAGAATGAGAGAAACAACACTGGCACAAGAAATTTGAATGCTTCACTAGGAGGCCGGATTCCTTTTTATATAATTACAAAAGGACCTCATGGATGAGGCCAAAGAGCCCACAATAAATGTTGCTTATTAATAATAATATATCTAAATACATTAAACATAATACTAATTATAATAAATTAAACCAAGTACATTGAAACTAATACAAAAATCGGGAGTGTGGGCCTCCCATACATACCACTTTGTCAAATACTGGAATCACACAAAGAGTAGCTAATCTAGATGGAGAAAATCAATCTTGTTTAATATAGGCTTGGAGTCCTTTATCGAGAGCATATTGATAGATAACAAAGTTACTTGCAATTTTTTGTCTCCTGAAAGTAAGTTGTCCCTGAGGATATTTGAGAAATAAACATTTTTAACAACCCACTTCAGACATGTATTTCTTGAGAATTCTTCTGTTTCATAGCAGAATGTCTCATGAAAAGAAGCTACAGTCAAATATTCCAAAATATTGGCAGGTGGAATTGGATTGTTGATTGCATGCTTAAGCTGAACCACAAGAAGCATGCTCTAAACTATCCTCTTCGCTGATGGAAACCTTTGTTCACCTCTAACAAGGTATCCCGACAATGGATGCACCAAGCAGAGATTAGGTGGAATCATGAAATAATAGTTCTTGTCTAATGTTTCCTATGGATTTCTCTCGATGGATAAAAATCTTGGGGAAAGTAAATTCATGAAGTCTTAGAAGCCCCACAATCTCTGTCCTTTTATTAGAGTTTGGTTCTTGCAAATCAATTGCACTCCATATATTTGTATCTAGTAGTCTATATATGAATGTGTTCTACTAGACCTAAGTAACGCTCTTTCATGGGAAATGAAAACGGTATCTAATTGTGAGAGACACATGTAAGACAAAAAAAAATTCTCCATTATTTTTTAAGTTTCATTATTAGAAGAACTATGGTACAAACTACAGTACAGAACTACGAGGCATTATTGGATTGCCTAGTAAATACCCAAATGGAAAATTTTAGTTTAAATCATGATTCTGTCCTCTAGCCAAAAAGAATCCCAAGAAAAAACCTAGTTACAATCCAAACAAAGAAGTCCATTCCATGAGTCCTAACATAATGTTAGATTTTTATCATTTAAGCAATATGATCTAGGATCTTATCAGAGAGAATAACATGTAAAGCAATAATCACAAGAGACAAGAGACACAAAGTTTTTTCTTCGAGGAACCCATGAAAGAGAAAACCCCGCAACTTCAACAGAGATAGAATGAGCACCAATATCAAAATTAAAACCCTAAAAAACACAAAGATGATCTTCAACAGATGTTCTCTGTCACACCTATGCAACCTCCTCTTCTCTCACTCATGCGCTATAGTTGAGTGAGTCTGTGTTCCAAATAGAGAGTCTCACTCTCTATTTATAATTGTTTTCCACTTGAATTTTACTCTTACATGGCCAACCTCACTAGGAGAGTCTAATAACCCTAATACCCCTCAACTATGGGGACTATTACCCCAACTTACAATGGAGTGTTAAGCTCAACTCAATTGTGGGGATTATTTCCCCGTCTTACAATGGAGGGTTAACATTAATGACTTTGCAAGAATTTATTATATTAATGACTCTTGTGATTGAAGGAACAACAGGGTACAATGAAATACAATATAAGATATACAAGTGAATGCATTCCAAAGTTACAAATAAATCAACACTCCCTCTTAACAGAGGAAGGCATTCTCTTGACACAGTTCAGCAACACAAATCTTCATCACTGGATCATAATCAAAGATTGATCATCATCAAAGCTGGATCATCATCATCATCACTAGATCATTATCAAAGATGGATCATCATCATCACTGCTCTCATTTTCTTGAGCAAATGGTGCTATCTCTCAATTCTACTTATCATAGGAAGTTCTACAGATCTATCCCTTATTTATGATGGTTGTAGGCCTAGCCTTCATGTAGGTATTCATCTTCTTCATCACTTATATCTAAACATGCGAGGCTCAACCTGCCACCATTTCGAAAAGTATAACCCAACACTTATATCTGACCATGGGAAGCCCAGCCTACCACAATGTCAGAAAGGCCCAGCACTCACATCTGACCTTGGGAGGCCCAGCCTTCCACCATGTCAGAAAGGCTCATCCAACACTTATATCTAACCATGGGATACCGAGCCTACCACCATGTCAAAAATTCCCAGCACTCACATCTGACCATGGGAGGCTTATCCTTCCACCATGTCAGAAACGCTCATTCAACACTTATATCTGACCATGGGAGGCCCATCCTTCCAACATGTCAAAAAAGGCCCAGCACTTACATCCAACCATGGTAGGCCCAGCCTACCACCATGTCAAAAAGCCCCAACAGTTACATCTAACCATGGGAGGCTCAACTTGCCACCATGTCAAAAAGTCTTAGCACTTATATATGACCATGGGAGGCCCAACCTACCACCATGTTAGAAAGGCTCAACACTTATATCTAACCATGGGAGGCCTGACCTGCCACCATTTCAGAAAGGCTCTACACTTACATCTAACCATGGGAGGCCCATCCTACCACCATTTCATAAATGCTCAGCACTTACATCTGACCATGGGAGGCCCAACTTGCCACCATGTCAGAAAGGCTCATAGGCTCATCACTTCCCCTTGAAAGGAACCTCAATATCGAGAACACCAAGATTCTCCCTGCAGTACCCAAACTTCACTCTAGCCATTTCTAGCATAGAATTAGATGAGGGTTGAGTACGTCGAAGGATAAACTATGAGATTTGATAGGACTGATTACATCCGAGGAGAACCTATAGGACTGTTTATGTCTGAGCAACCTACGAGCTTTTCCATAATTTTATGCCAGACAACCTGTCTCACTGGCTATGCTAGAACTCCCTCTTTTGAGAGATATCGATCTAGATCACATTCTGGAGTGTCACTTCTCCTCTCTACGTCATACAAAAAATTCAAGTCAGATCAATCAAATCAAATAGTAGTTTTCAAAATAAACATACTACCTCGCAAATAGCTGAGAAAGTGGCAACATATTTTTCCTATGATGTACTCAGTGCCATGCAGGATGGCCTCCTACTAAACCAAGAGATCACACCTGATCCCATACTAAAGCATCACCCCAAAGTGCTCTTCCTATCAATGGCACTGCCTACCCAATCCTAATCCACATAACCCTCTAGGTTAATCTTCTGATTCACTTCATACTTGAGCCCATAATCAACTGTACCTTTTAGGTACCTCAATGCATGGTTTGCAAACATCATGTGAACATGTCTCGAATCTACCAGGAACATCACCCCGAAGTGCTCTTCCTATCAATGGCACTGCTTGCCCAATCCTAATCCACATAACCCTCCAGTTTAATCTTCTGATTCACTTCATACTTGAGCCCATAATCAGCTGTACCCTTTAGGTACCTCAATGCATGATTTGTAACCATCATGTGAACATGTCACGGATCTGCCAGAAACTGGGTTAATGTGTTGATAGTAAAGAAAATATCTCATCTTGTATTCATCAGGTACATCAAGGACCCAATCGTCAGACAATAGATTATGGCATCAACTGAAGCATCAATTAATAGCTTCATGTTCGATGCAATAGGTGTGGTCATGGCCTTACATTCGATCATCCCAAACCTCTTTAGAATATCCACTGCATACTTTCCTTGTACCAGGGATATTCCATTCGCATTCTGCCACACCTCCATGCCTAGAAAGTAGTGCATCATATCCAAGTCCTTCATCTGGAACTTGGCAACAAGTCTCCTTCTTGCAACTTT
Source organism: Pseudotsuga menziesii (assembly GCA_001517045.1). Lineage (NCBI taxonomy): Eukaryota > Viridiplantae > Streptophyta > Pinopsida > Pinales > Pinaceae > Pseudotsuga > Pseudotsuga menziesii. Next base: position 87,982 of record LPNX010800437.1, on the reverse strand, counting down.
AATGAGTTCCACTTTTTTTGTCAGGGACAAGTCATTGACATATAAAAAGAGCTTCATTGGTATTCCACCTTCAACCTTGAAGTAAACGTTGGAATCCTCTTTACTCTCAGTAAAGCGTAGAGCCATTAGTAAGCTATCCATTTTGTCGTACCATGTTAAACCTCAAGATATTCTTCAGTCACTCCCTCTGAAGTGGAGCATCATTCTTCCTCTTCCTTTCATACTCTATGTATTAAAACATTATGTACTAGAGTGACAAGTAGCTTCCTCTGCTACCAATATTCTATGTATCCATCTAAGGTCACTGGATACCAAGATCCTCTATCTTAAACTTTTTGAAAAGTTCTTCTCTCACCCATCTGTGAGCTTGTCATCCTCTATAAGATTTAATCTTCAACCTTGTAGCAAAGGTTAATATCTTCATCACTCTAGGTGATATCCAAGCTCCTCATGTATGTGTTATCCCATGGGTTCCTTTTTAGCTCATACAAGGCCTTGTTTAATTTGCAGATATGATTCTCCATGTCATGTGTCTTAACTTCCAGTGGCTACAAATGTCTCTTCGTAGTCTATGTCTTCTTTCCGTGCGAAGCCTCGTTCTACAAATATTTCCTTGTATGCCATGACATTTCCATATAATGCATGCTAAATATTGTAGATCCATATGGAAGATACTACAGAATTTCGTTCGGGTTTGGATACCGCGTCCTAGACATCATTCTTCTTGAACTAGTACTCTCCTTCCCTTTCTTCTTGGCTATTTTTTCATAGCTGGAAGGTTCTGCATCAATGATGTCGCTCAATAGTGTCACATAACTGCACTATGTATAAGACCTATTTATTTCTTTGAAATTATCATCATACTATTCTTCATCTTGGAGTATTTCTCGAACTGTTGTCACTTGTTCTTCAGATCAAGTCTCATCCTTCTTTTCTTGTAGGAAATTGGATGCGATCTTTCCTACAAGTCAAAGGCATTAGTTGTATGGTTAGAAAAATTTCATAAGGAATATGCATAATGGAAAATTCTTATGCATAAATATATAATCATGCAACTAATTTAGCCAATATAACATTCATCCATATCTTACAGAAACTTTCTAGATTCATTTAATCTCTATCGTGACATCATTGAGATTGTGCACTAATCCAATATGTCATCAAAGAGGTTTCATTCTAAATAAGTAGTAATGGAGAGTTGTATAGCACCATGGGCTACTTAGCCATCACATGCATATTATTAGTATATTGTCATTAATGCAAACATTCTATCATGCATAACACATCAACTGAACCTAAACAAATGCATAACCAAATAATATCATGAATGACAATTGAATACTTATCTTTATTCGTTTCGTGGGTAGACTCCTTCTTGAGCCTTTAGCTTCATAGCCTTCTTTATATATAACAACATCATTTCTTATCCAAATGCTAAAATGGATAAGAGGTTCTTAAAAAATTGAGTCCTTCACATTCCTCATTGCTTGAGGGATCTTATTTGAATTGCGAGAGCTAGATATTGGGTTACTCCCATCTTATTTTCTGTTATTATGAGTCAAGCTTCTTCTTGTGTGTGCTCTTCCCAGATTTTACTAAAGGTAATCACTTCCTTCTGGCACACATTCCTCGAATGAATGAATCCCATGAATCTTATTATGAGTCAAGCTTCTTCTTGTGTGTTCTCTTCCTAGAGTATACTAAAGGTAATCACTTCCTTCTGGCACACATTCCTCAAATGAATGAATCCCATGATCCTGGGAGGCCATTCAAGGTGGTTATAACATTATCTTATTCTTCTTTGATTGCTTCGTCATAGCATAGAATGATTCCTTTTGGTGTCTTCAAGGATGAAAGATGAGGGATTAGATTGTATTTAATAGAATCTGCAGTGATTCTCTTGGCTCTAGCCTTAACCTAATCTCCCTTTGGCTCTTATAACTTCTTTACTAAAATACTGATCTAAGTCCATTTCTTCAAGGATCATAGAGTTCCTATAATTATTCTAATTTATATTCTTCCCTTCAAAATAGCTTGGTCAAGGATTCAAAAATATCTTTAGGTGTCTTTACAGAAGACACTTGTGGTATAAGGTGATCCTCTTGACCTTGACCAAGTTCTTGTTGTGTAATAATTTAGCCTCATCTCCCTCTGGAACTAGAACCTCTCCAGTTATGTAGGTGTCCAATTCATTTTATTTATGAACTAATGAGATCCTATACTTCCATACTTGGATGTTGTCAGCTTCACCAAGCTTCTCATCAAGCTGGTGTGAATAGTCATTTTGAAATGAGAACCTCAAACGTAAATAGAAAAAGAATAGATCTTACTGATTTGAGGTATCCATCGTGGTTACGGATCTTCCTGATCTAGGGTTTGTCAAAGAAACCCTAATTTTCAAAACTTGTAATATTTTAGATATGATTGGATAGAAACATGTGCCTCCTCAAGGCAAGTTGAGAAACATCCCCATTTCCCAAAAACTGTGATCAGAACTACAAAATATCTGATGCCCTAGTTTTCTTCAATTTCTTCTCCATAATTTCCTCATATTGTTTCTACAATATAGCAAAACCTACTACTCCTCTATTTATGAAACTTCTTCTAGAGGTATCCTCTTCATCCCTCTTTCCAACACCATAGGTTTGAGCAGAATTGGTTTTTCCAATTGGGACTTATGATATTTTTCCCAAAATGAATTGTTTTAGGACTGTTCAACATAGCGAACTTGTACAGACTACCACGTGTCATGGTTTCACCTTCGGGGTTTTAAATGTTGACAGTAGAATGTAAATTCCATTCCCTATTTGATACATCTTGCCAAAATTCATTTGGACCTTCGTAGACCGTGATATCGCAATTTTCCCTAGGCGTCTTCTTTAGGGATGAATCTAGGGAGAGGCTAGAACCCTGATTTGGAGGAATCATATCTCCCATAACATAGTGAAAGGCATAAACTTTTACATAGGGTACATAAGGACTTTATCTTTGGCCTGTAAATTTTTTGGCTCTTGATCCTTCTCCAATATTGCGATAGAGTGAATGTACCAAAATGACTATTTTTAGTCTTTTAGGGTTTTCTGGTCCGGGGTCAAATTAGGGTTTGACTTTCCTAGAGTTTTACCCAACAAAAATTTTTGATCTTGGTCTCTAAATTTATATTTTGAGGAGGAGAAAAATCCTATGCCATGCTCACTCAAAAATTCCTCTTCTTTGAAAATCACTAATTTTCGGCAGCTGTGACACGTCAAAAACTGAAAAATGCATGGAATCCAATTCTGCTTCGACAGAAAGATGTGCCCTTAAATGGAGAGTTATCTTAGCTTTCGTTTTCTGATGTTCTATGGAGAGAGACACAAAAAGTAAGAAGCCCTAGCTTCTGCGGCTGCACAGTGTCTTCTTCTCAGGTTAGCTCTGATACCATGTTAGATTTTTATCATTTAAGAAATATGATATAGGATCTTATCTGAGAGAATAACATGCACAACAATAATCAAAAGAGACAAGAGACACATATATTTTTACTCAAGGAAAACATAAAGGAGAAAACCCCGCAACTTTCTCAGAGATAGAGTGAGCACAAATAGCAAAAGTAAAACCCCAAAAAATACAAAGATGATCTTCCTAAGTTTTTCTCTCTCTCACTTATGCGAGCTCCTCTTCTCTCACTCATGCACTATAGTTGAGTGAGTGTGTGGTCCAAATTGAGAGTCTCAATCTCTATTTATACTTGTTTTCCACTTGACTTTTATTCTTACAGGGCCGAACTCACTAGGAGATTCTAATAACCCTAATACCCCTCAACTGTGCGGACTATTGCCCCAACTTACAACTGAGGATTAACCTCAACTCAATTATGGGGACTATTTCCCCAACTTCCAATAGAGGGTTAACCTCAATGACTTTACATGAATTTATTATATTAATGACTCTCTCAATCGAAGGAACATTGGGGTACAATGAAATACAATATAATATATACAAGTGAATGCATTCTGAAGTTACAAATACATCAACACACAATGTATGACTGGGATATTACCATTGAATGCTTAAACCATAAACTAAGACATGGCAGCTTAAGAAGAGGCGTTGCACTAACAGAGGTTAGGCAATGAAGGTCATCTATGGAAGAAATGGAGAAACAAATGAAGAAGTTGGAACTGTATTTCTAGGAACTGAACTATGCATTGAACCAGGATTAAATTTGTTTTACAAGTTCCCATTGGTCTAGTTTAAATAACCATGGATTCACAATGAAATTCCATGACCAAAAAGCTATAACATATGATGCAATGGTAGAAACCTTCCTTCAGACTATAGCAGAATCAAGCGTTGCAGTGGGACATTAATGCAAGACTATTGTAACATTAATACAAGAAAAATGTGATGGTAGAGGAATGAAAGGGTTCGACTGATTAATACAAACCTTCCAAAGGTATGTCCAAGTGTGCATCAAAAAATATTTGGGTGAATGAAACAACATCCATTGACCTTTTATCACAATTTTTAATATAACTGTAGATTTCACATGAAAATCAACATGCATGCACATGTCTCAAATGTTGCTCTTTGGACTATACCTCTTTTTGTCATCATGCATGATCATTTTCACTTATTGAAGAACAATTTTCAAATAAGGGTACTTCATAATGTTGAATACATCCTTCATATGGTATATGTCAATATTAAATCCTGAACACTCCTCCTTGACATGGCATCAAATCCTCTAAATGATAGATGGAAAAGTTTCTCGAATTACCAAGCTTCTTGCCCCAAAAGGTACCCATCATTTAACAAAATGAATAAAAGCTATTGCGTTGCAATATTTCAAAGGAATGTTCGTATGGGAAATTTCTTCACATATTTCCTATAACTGAAGATGATCATGCACTTGTTTAAAAACAAACTAAAAAATTTTGGACTTTAATGGAACTATTTCTTTACCGATGTTTTTCTTTTAGGGTATGCCAATAACTCTTGAATTGTACTTGGACCTTGGATTATGTTTTTCCCATGGATACAAGTAATTGTTTACTACCCATAACTCATGATGCACCCAACATGCTTATTGTTGTTGTAACCCTTACTTTTGATGGTCGTAAGTGGTTGTTAGTTTTCTCATGAATGTTGTTGTGTGTTGTAGATGATTGTCCATTTTACCAAATATGTTTTATGATCTTTTCCATCACTACTAGTGTGCACATAACTGTTGTTTATGGCTTCTTAAGCTTGAAAAATCCACGAGGACTTCACTTAGTGAACCTCTCACATAGCACGTGCAATCATGGGATATTAAAGAATACCCTTAATTTCTAGAGATATTTCCCCAAAGTATTTTTGTTGAAACCCCCTCCCAATACTTAAAACCTCCTCCCCACCCCTTTTTATACCTCAATCTTTATAAACCACCCTACCCATCCCCACCTTAAACCCCTCATCTCCCCCAATACCTACAATATATTGGTTCAATTTTTGATAATTTAAAAACCCACAATATGAACTAACATGATAGGATATTGGTCAATAATTGAATCTCCCATGGAAATATCAAGGGCCTAAAAGTTCCCAATCTCATGTAGGACCCTTTAAGAGTGATAATAACAACTATTGTTAGAGGATGTTATTCTCCAAATGACACATCAAAACCATAGTTATCGGTTAATATTTGTATAGGGATGTTTTTCTCTCTCCCATAATTTCTCATACTAATTGGATTGTGACTATCAAGTCAATGCACTATTTTCATAGTGGCAATTCTACAACACTACACTGGAATGTCTTATGACTAACTCATGAATCTTCCCATGGTTATTAAATATCCATCTATAAAACACTATTGTGGTTCATCATTGGTCCCATTCAAGAAGAAGTAAGTAGATATAACTTATTTCCCTACATTAAGTCCACGTGCACATAATGACTATATTTGGTACTTCCTAACTTTTCATTCTTCATTTTGACAACAAAAGTGAAACATGAAACGGTATCCTTAATTTCAGGATCTTGCATAGCAGATGGCTTCGATCGATCTGTATAAGTACTTTGTTCCCAAAGTAAATATTTTGAGGCCTACAAAAAAAGGGGAGAGAGATGAATGGTTGAAGGAATCAAATGGAGGATGAATTGATGACCTATTATACTTACCCAAAGTTCCTTTTATAATGAATATTATCCCCAATTTATCCTTAATTTATACTCTTCTATTTTTCATCCATACTTGTAAAAGAAACACAGTTTTATGTCGATCTATTATGTATCTTCATGTCACAAGTTCTCCTTGCAGATGAATATGGAACCCTAAAAGGTAGTGTTGATTTGGAAATATGATTTTATAATGTTTCATCCCATCTTTAAGAGAACATTGGAGAGTAAGTTATGGTATAACATTAACATATTAATTTTTCAACTGTAAGGAAACCCTAATTTTCAACCCTTATTTGGTGACTCTTTCTTATGATTCCAACAAGTCACTCAACTACAATACTAGTTATTGGTCCGTGAGACAACCCACCTGATTACTTAGGGATCACATCAAGGAAACTCATATGATTGCTTTTTTATATTTATGTATGGATATGAGGAAGGTAAATAAAGATTAAATTTTAACAATGAGGTTCAAGGACAAGTTACAGGTCTATATAATTGTGTCATGGACCAAGAGGATGAATTACAAAGATATGGATCAAATTGATGATTTACTCCTAACATATGTAAAGTAAAATACTAAATGTAACAATCATTACATTATGTTGGGTAGGAAAAATAACTTAGGAGTATAACACAAATTTCAAGACAGAGGGTCATCAGATTTCCTTGTTTGTATCCTTTTACAAAACTATCAAAGAAAAAAAATGTTGTATATCTCATAGTTTGTACAAAATACCAATCAAATGGAATTAAAAAAAAACCATAATCATCTTTGTAAGAGGAAATTTAACTAACTCATCACTGAAACAGAGAGAATGTTAAATCGAGAACTCATGAAAGTATGTAATATCCTGAATTTTGGACCTAACACTTATGGGCATGAGCCCCATTGATTGTGATGTTACCTTGATGTTTTATTTTGATATACTAGGTTGAAGACCACACTGCATATGAACACGATGATTTGTTTGAATACTCGGCGTAAGTCGATTGCATATGTGTGTGTGTGTGTGTGTGTGTGTGTGTGTGTGTGTGTGTGTGTGTGTGTGTCTACTTTTGTTGGGTGTGGACCCTAAAGCACATGATTGATGAGATGTTTTGTGTTGAGCAAGGAGCTCTAGACCACATGGGTAAATTGATATTTTTTGTTGAGTGAGAATCTCTAGAGCACATGAGTACTTATATTTGTGTTGAGTGAGAAGCTCTGAAGCACATGAGTTTTAAGACATTTGTGTTGAGCACAAACCTCTGGAACACATGAAAAGATAATTTGGAAGTGTATAAGCTCCAGAGCCTTCCATGTTGATGTTGAACATAAGCTCTGGAACATCGGATACTTGGCCATTGTATCCCTAGGTGTACCCTACAAGTACATCCTAGCATTAGTGTTGAACGAGGAGCTCTGGAATTGCATTAAGTTTGTAACTCCTTGGTTTTAGCATTGAGTATGGAATCGGGTAAGCGCTAGGATTTATTGAAAAGAATTAATGATTCCCGAGTGAAAAATACTTGAGTAAATATTGATCTCATCTGAATTATTTATAAGTGATTAAATGAAATCTCAAATTTTAGTATCTCATCAAGTACTGAAGAGCTCCATGTTATACGAGGGAATCCAACATGCAATTATGTTTAGAGTTTCCTAGCCTAGTAGACCTAACCATCTACTTGATGCCCTTAATGAATAAAGTTCCATGAGTCTAAGGATCACAATATCTGATAGCCTAAGACACATGTTAACAAATAATATATTATTATATATTTTATACAGAGCATGTATAAAGAGTACACATAGTAATAATATTGAGAATGTAAGAAAGAAGGAAAAGTTCCATCTACTATTATTACTACTAAGAGAAAAATAAATAGTATAATACCTACAAAAGTTCAATTAGGAACTAGTTAAAAGTTCCTAAGTTTAAATAATAAAAATACCTAAATTAAATAAAAAGGGTTCAATCAAGAAATCAAATGATTCTTGATTTAACTTCCCCTTTGACTGAAAAGCTTGTCTATAAATTTCCAATCCAAAGAGAGACTTAGGGATCTCTTCCATCTTTTTGCAATCATGATTCTTCCTCATTATTCTCAAGAGAGTTCTTGGAGAACATTTTACTAAGAGGAAAAAGGAGAACTGATCCAAACTTGATATACTAGTTAGGGCAACCTTATCTTAGGATATCTAATCTACTTCCATGTTGGAACTAGCTCGCGGGGATCCAGATTAAAACCAGGAATGATTTCGGGTCATGGTTGGGTGGAACATGGTAGTTCTCAAGTGATTTGGTGATCTATACAGAGGTCAGATCTTCCCATGAATTGTTAATGCTGGGTAATTGAGTGTGCAGGATTCAACCATTAGAAGAGCTTTAGTTTTTAGGTATGAGGTTCGTGACTACCTATTTCATTATCCATATTAAACTGCTAGCTAGATTATGAAAGTATTTATATTATATTTCTAACCCTATGTTCCTTCATTTTCCTATCAAAATTAATTTAGGGTTTACATTTTAATTATAAACCCTAGGGTGTAATTTAAGTTCTATGTAAAAATTATCAAGGGTTTTGTTCTTTCAGTTTACTTCTGTATTTTCATTTACAACTTAAACTTTGGTTCCTAAGACCTAGGAACTATCCTAGAAAGGCCTATGCGTTTATTTGTCTATGTAATATACTAGCATATTTCATATTGCTAGTAGATCTAGGTGTAGATGTAAAAGACTATTTCATATTAAGCTTTAAAACAGACATCTAACCCATTTTAAGCAATAATATAAACTCAATATTCTATATCCTAGAATAATCATAACTTCAAATATTAAATCTAAGATAAAATCAACAAAGACCTCTTAGGGTCTGTATAAACAGTTTAATTCTTCTTTAAAAAAAAAATTATCATAAATCAAAGCTACAGACCAAGTATCAAGACCATCTAATGGTTCATGATTTATTACTATCAACTACATCCATGAATTTGTAATACAGTAAGCCAATTATACACATCAATAATCCATATCAAATATAACAAATCTAACCCTTAAATATATCTGAATCATATTATAAATCACATGCCATAAACAAAAGTCCCTACATAAATAAAATCCGACATAATATCATTTACAGTAATCATTCAAAACAAACATAATATCCTTTACAGTCATCATTTAAAAACAAACATAATATCATTTACAGTAATCATGGGGGCTTCACTTGTTGACCAATATCCTATCACGTTAGTTTNAAATTGAACCAATATATTGCAGGTATTAGGGGGATGAGGGGTTTAAGGTGGGGGTGGGTAGGGTGGTTTATAAGGATTGAGGTATAAAAAGGGGTGGGGAGGAAGATTTAAGTATTGGGAGGGGGTTTCAAGAAAAAGAGTTCGGGTGAATATCTCTAGAAATTAAGGGTATTCTTTAATATCTCATGATCGCACGTGCTATGTGAGATGTTCACTAAGTGAAGTCCCCGTGACAGTAATCATCTAAAAAAACCATAATATCATTTACAGTATTCATTTAAAACAAAAATAATTGCACAAATTCATAGGATCGATTCTTGTGGGCATTAAATCCCAAATCGTATCCATATAAATTAAACCCTCATCACAGTAAATGACCCATCATCGAATCTTGTAGGGTCTAGTAATATTTTACAAAGCCACTCTATATTACTTATACACAAGCTATAAAAAAACCATAAACTCTCTACAGAGAGGTCGAAAGATCCATTTTAATATACACACTGCAATCTATGGCCCTTGGCCTCTTACACATCCAAATCATTATAATAATCAACATTACCAAATATTACAACCATGAATACATTTACCAATAGCGACGATTGACAGCCGCAGGGTTACACCCCACACAACCCCTATAATAATATTACGAAACAAAATCATAAACAGTAATTACCCTATTGTAGCTACCATGGCGAGGAAATCAAATTCCATACACGGCATGGCCCCAAATCCATAACGCTGTCACCCATTTCATCCACACAACTAACACATACAACGAATGTGAATCTACACAGTCCACAAAAATAACAACCATTGAAATCATCGCAACATAAATATATAAACACTATCTTTATCACGGGGACTTCACTTAGTGAACATCTCACATAGCACATGCGATCGTGAGATATTAAAGAATACCCTTAATTTCTAGAGATATTCACCCAAACTCTTTTTCTTGAAACCCCCTCCAAATACTTAAATCTTCCTCCCCACCCCTTTTTATACCTCAATCCTTATAAACCACCCTACCCACCCCCACCTTAAACTCCTCATCCCCCTAATACGTGCAATATATTGGTTCAATTTTTAATAATTTTAAAACCTACAATATGAACTAACGTGATAGGATATTGGTCAACAAGTGAAGCCCCCATGATCTTTATAAAATAATTACAGAGTTAACAAAGTCGTTTATTACTGGCCTTGCACCATTGCAAGCAATGGTGCTTCCCATTTCCATTAAAATAAAGTTTAACAAAATTACAGAAAGCCTGTCAAGAAGTTACCCAGGTCCTTTTTCATTGCATAGAGCACCCTTCAATAAAATCCATACATTTTGTTAGCACTCAGAATGTACCCAGGTTGTAAAAGGTAAACTCCAAGGTAACAGCAAAACCACTTTAGAAAGAAACTGGTATTTTCTTCCAGATACTGATCTCTCGATAAAGATTTAACAGGACCAGATATAAAATAGCATTTAAAGATTTGTGTATTTGGCTAAAACAATCACATAACCATTGGGCACAGAGTCATATAAAATATAAATGTATCACAAAGACATATACACGAGACTTATCAGAGATAAACTTTCTCCCAGCCAGCTCCACGTCTTTGCCCCATCAGCTCCACGTCGTTGCCCCATCAGCTCCACGTCGTTGCCCCATAAGCTCCACGTCTTTGCCCCATTATCTCCACTGTTCATAACGCCTGTTTCTAGGAATGAAGAATATATTTTTTCTTTCCGAACTGCTCCACAGATTTCCACTGTTCCGAACTTGGGGTGTCACACTCCGTCATTTCCCGAATTGCTACCTCGAGCTCCATATATGCTCCATAAGACTTCTTGGGCAATCTGGCTCTGATAATCGCGAACTTCTACATGATTTCGAAATATTCTGTTAACATATCCACAATGGTTTTCCCTGTTAGGTTTTTCTCCAAATCATTGAATTTTGAGTGGTCCATGCGGCATTGGAGAAGCAGGTTATGATAATGTTCCTGTGAGAACATCCGACCTTCCTCGTCCTAGAAGGATGGCAATCTGTCTTCGAACAACTCTTTGAAATCTTGTTTGAAATTATTAACCTGCAAAAGCAATTCTCCTGACTTATCTTGGACTGTCTTCATTAAGTGGTGCTTGTGGATGATTTTCTTTTCCCACAACACTATTGACACTCTGTCCTTTATGCCCATATCGTGCAACTTCTGATATGTCAGTGAATTCAGAAAATTCAGAGTGTTCTGAGCTGTAGTAAGAGGTCTTTTCTCCATATGTTCATTTACCATTTTTAATCTCTTGTGAGCCAAATTTATCAATATATTCAAATCATTAATAAAATTTAGGTAGTGCCGGAACTTGGTAATCTCTATAGACAAGGTATCCCAGATGATATGTTTTGCCCCCTGAAGAGGGCCTTTCCTGATGCATTTTTCTTTTAGCTCATTGAATTTTTTCTGTAATTGATTTCGGTCCTGCACTATTTGTTTTTTGTTTTCACTTACTTTGGTTAATTCAGGCTTTATTTATTCATTTTCTTCCTTCAGCTCTTTAATTGCTTCATCTTTCAAACTCACTTGGGACATGGGAACTAACAGATCGTCTGCAGAAAAACTATCCAAGGGCTTGTCGATGTTCACAATGGATAAGTCTTCATCAGTGGGGGTTTGACTCATTAAATCCTCCATGATTTCATTCTCGTCGCTTTGGTCCTTTTTCATTAAGGAAATTTGAGATAATAGCTCATTCCACTCGGCCTCCCACCCGTCCTTTTCCTCCTGTAACTCGACAGATTTTCCTTTGTACTCCATCATCTCTTGATGGACTTTATCCTTTTCCTCTTACAAGGCCATTAATTCAGCTGATTGGACGTGCTCTGAACCTGGGATCTTCAGTTTTTTCTTTAAGACCTGGAGTGCATTGTTTTTCTCCTCTAGCATCCTCTTGACTGCCTGGGTGTTGTCTGAACTAACAATGTATGTTTGCAATTTTCTAATCTGAATGACGTTTGCTTTATTCTCAACCTTCTCATGCTTCAATTGAAGTTATAATTTGTCTATCAAAACTTGTAATTTATTAATCCTTACGATGTCTTGCAACAAGTCTGAGTAAATGATGTCACTGGTTTGTTTGTGCAGTTGTATCTTATCTGGAGTACTGATTTTGTCCAGCCGGATATCCATTTCAGACATCTTCTTGTCGTTCACTATAGCCATCTTAAATGTATTTCTCTCAGCATCTCTAGCAGCCACTAGAGAGCGTTTTGAACTGTAAAAACTTCTCACTATCGGGAGCAAATTTCTTGTCTCCTCTAGAGACTGTTTCCTCTTCTCTGTATAGCTGGCTTTGAGCTCTTCCTTTGATTTAAATACCGGGCTTGATTCTGAAATGTCCACATCACCCTCTACATTTTTAAAAGATAGTTAATTTATTTGTACAGTTTTCATGGGGATCAGGGCAACCTTCTTAAAACCATCAGAAACTTTCTCATTTACCATTTCACCACCCTCAAGTAGCTTTGCCCTTTTACAGGACCTATCTTCATCTATTTCCATACTCTCAATCTTAGAGAGACTTCTCTTATCTACAATGTTAGTATTTTCTGATACTGTAATGGGTGCAATATGTGGATCTTCCTTGAACTGTAACAAATTGGTTGTTTCAACCAAATTTTCAACAGTCTGGTGCTCGAATGGATTATTCTTGTTGGCTTGTTTCCTTAGGGATATAACATGATGTGGATCATAATTCACTTTAGATTCCTTTTGGAAATCCATATTCTCTAACAACTTCTCTATGAATATTAAGGCGCCTTTACTTTTAAAAATGAAAGAGCCGACTTTAAGTGGAAATTTAATGTTTAAAGACTTCTTGAAGGCCCCAAAATGTTCTTCCTTGGACAGCAATCTTTGCCTCATGAACTCGAGTGTGAAGATCCTTGGGGTCAAAAAGGATGGTAGCCTATAAGGCTGACCAGTGAAGCCATATATTCTTAACACCGTGTAATCTCTATACATGAAACAATCTCCCACCCTATCTTCGGGTGAATAATGCATTAAACACCTCATCTCATCCAGGACACGGGGAATTTCCTCATCAAATAGCATTTTGTACATTTCCGCCATGATCGAATTAGCAAATTCGAACATGCTGATCTGCTTGGGAAAATCAGAAGAGCATAGAGTACTTAAAAATTTCAACTCGGTGATATTGGAGCACAATAGCATATTGAGCAAGTAGATTTGGAACCTAAAGAATCGAACTTTTGGAAACTCAGCAAGATGAAAATGGATGGCTTCGGCGAGATACTCGTCTAAATTAAACATAGGGACTGACTGGGAATCTAAGCTCGGAGAACTTATTCTTAATAAAAACCCAAGGATGACATCACCCACATGGAAATCATCATCCTGACCTAACACTTGATAGACCAGGGAAATTACCAATTGGACTTCATTCTTAAAAATGTGTATGGGATAAGGCAGAAAAAGACCGTTAAGGGACTGACCTTCCTTCAGAATGGCAGACAGGAATTGACAGGGACTTTCGGTTTCACAATTCTTGAAAAATTCAGCAAGGGCAGACTCATTTAGCGACTCACGATCGATGGGGTAATTTTTGGGCAAACTGATGTTTTCTCTAATGACTGTGGCATCAATTTTACAAAGTATTCTGGACGTAGACTGACTCACAATTATTCTCTAGGAGGGAGAATAGTTTACAGCACACCACTCTGTAAATTCTAGGAAAGGGAGGGTTTTCTCAAGAGAAAAGTAATACAGGAAAGACTTATAGACATTTAATACATCGTTCCCCTGTGAGTTAAAATGCCACAATTTCTCCTTACTGACCGACACGCTCCCTATGGATAGGAAGGGGTCGCACACGCTCCTATCTCTGTCAACTAAAAACTCTTCCTTGTCATCTACAACCTGACCAGTCACTTGAATTTCTTTCCCCTGGTCCATTACTTAATTTTACAAAGGTAATTTGGACGGAGGGATTACAGGGTTTAAGCTTTACCTGGTCAACTGTAGAGGCGTGTGCCCGGAGCGTTCCCGAAGCTGACAAATGGAAGTTGACAAATCGTCCAGTCCTTTTCACCTGTCCCAAGCGAATAAAATAACAATGATAGAGGTCAACCTTGCTTTTATAGGCCACTTTTGTCTTTGGATCCTACCACAATTCGCCACGTGGACAACAATTTACTTTCCGCAACCACCATCTATTCCTATTTGCCGCGCACTTCTATTCCCCGGATTCATCCAAAACCATCGATCTGATCCCTCTTTAATTTTCAACCTTTGGATCACGAGCCAGGTACCTTTTTCCGTCGGGCGTCTTGGTAATAAACAACGTGCAAGTCTCCACCCCGGAAACATCTCTAATCGTGGATGCCATCACTTGTCACCACTCCACTCTTAGATCGGGAACGAGATATTCGATTCTGCTGAGTTTCCCGACCTTATCCTTCGTGCAACTTCATGCCCCGGAACGACCGCCTGCCGTAGATGCAATCCTCCTTTATTTGTGAGCCGTCGGGTCAACTACCACGTACCAAATTCCGCTGGGCACTTTGGGATTATCTACCGGGCGAGTCCAAGCTCTGGAATTGTCAACAGCTGTCGATCCATCCCACCTTCAATCCTCCACCATCAGATTGACCGCCATGTACCACATTCTGCTGGGCTCCGTCACTTTAACCGTCATGCAGCTTTGATCTCTAGAATCACTCTCAGCCATTGATGTGATACGCCTTTAACTTTCCACCGTTGGATCAACTGCCATGTACCAAATTCTGCTGGGCACTTCGGAATTATCCACCGCGCTAGTTCACCCTCCGAAAACCATAATAGCCATTGATTTAATTCCCTTTGACTTTCAACCATCAGATCGGTCACTGGATAACTCATTCTGCTGGGCACTTTAGATTTATCCATAGTGCAGGTTTTGGTTCCGGAATCAATCTCAACCATGGATGTGGTCCGACTTTACCTCTCCGCCATCGGATTGAGTGGTATGTACCTGATTCCGCCGGACTGTATTACTTTATCTTCCTTGCATTTTTGAAGAGCGGAGAGGATATTGGCCATTGATTTTATTCCTTCTTCCACCGTGGCTTAGGATCTTTGGTAACTTAATCGTTTTTTGCCTATCGCCCCATTCTTATAATATATCCTTTAACCAAAGTTCGGTAAAAACTTCGTTGTTTCTCCACCACCATGGTTTTTTTTTATCCCCATGCTAGATAATGGTGTTAACAGCTGGCTCCATCTGGGGATGATATCCTCCCTGCGAGGTATCAAAGAAATCGTAGACCAAGTGCTTTTTTTTTGATTTTGCGTAATAACTCTCAAAAACCCATCTTTTGTTTTTGTAAATATATCATCTTTATGTATTTTTAGAAAAGGAGTGGTATGCCTCCTGTATTTTAAGGCTTGCACTACGAGCTTCCAAATACACTCGGCTTACCATGCATATTTATTTGTAAAGAGAAATAAATATGTACAATCTATGATACAAATTTTACCTCCCTCCTCAGGATAGGTAATGTTTCAGATATCTTCCATTTGTAGGGTTACTCTCCAGAAGAACCCCATTTGTATATTCCAGCAAAAATGCATTTTGCCCTCTGTATCCAGCCACAACATAAGGTCCTACCCACATAGGATTAAATTTTCCATGCTTGTCTTCATTAGGAGCATCCCACTTCAAAACCAGGTCATCAATCTGAAACTGCTCCTCCTTGAGTCTTCTGTCAAAAGTATTCTTCATTTTCTCCTGATGTGACTGCACTTTGTCATAAGCCTTACTTCTTCGTTCTTCTAGCTCAATAATCTGATTTATCCTTCGCTATATGTGATTTGGTTCTTCTTGCTGATCCTGGAAATATCTCATAACTGGTACCCCCAATGATGTTGGAAAAATCACTTCAGCCCCATACACCAGTTGGAACGGAGACATGCTGATCACTCTTTTAGTGCTAATCATGTTAGCCCACAGAGCATATTTTAGTTTGGTGTGCCTGGACCTCTTATTATCCTCCAGTAGTTTCTTGATGATCCTTATTAGGCTCTTGTTTGAAGATTCCGCTAATCCATTTCCTTGAGGATAATACGCAGTTGAATGATTGAGACTTATGTGATATTTATGACAAAAATTAATCATTTTATTAGATTTGAAAGCAGCTGCGTTGTCTGTTACTATCCTTTTTGGACACCCAAATCGAGCCAATATATTTTCTTCAAGAAAATCCATGATCACATTTTCAGTGGCCCTCCTGGTAGGAATTGCTTCTATCCATTTAGTAAAATAGTCTGTAGCTGTCAAAATCCACTTGTGCTGGCCTGATGAGTTGGGGTTTATTTCACCAATAAAATCCAAACCCCATTGGTGGAAAGGAGCCTCTACTGTTATTGGATTCAAAGGGAGAGATAGTACTTTTCTCTTACCGTCGAAAATTTGGCATTGATGACATTTGCTGACCCCTTTATATACATCTGAGAATAGCGTAGGCCAATAATAACTAGCTCTCAGGATTTTGTTTGCAGTCACCTTCCAAGAATGATGTCCTCCACAGTCTCCTTGGTGAAATTATTTGGTAACTTGCTGAGCTTCATCTTCCAAGAGACAATTTAGTAGGACCCCTCCAGGATATTTCCAATAAAGATATTTATTTATGATACAAAATTTAGCAGATTTCATCTTTACAGATCTTTCTCTTGATTTACTTAACCCCCCTGGTGCTTGCAAGTTTCGGAGGACATATACAATATCAGAATACCATGGAGAAGCCACAAAATCAACCATCACTTGTATCTCTGCATACAACTGATCGGCCTGGTGAGTCAAAAAATTGATCTGTAAAGATTCACAATTTGATTTTGTCATCATCTTTGCTAACCCTTGTCCTTTAACCAGCTTCGTGGGTTTTATTTCTATGTCATATTCCAATAATGTAGCTATCCATCTTGCCCTCCTACCTTCTGGATCTGGTTGAGTCAAAATTGCTTTCACTGCAGCGGTTAGAACATGCGCAATTACATGGGAATGCAAAACATATACTCTGAAATCTTTTAATGCTTTAACTAAAGCATAGGACTACTTTTCCATGATGTCATATTTCAATTCCACATCCTGTAGCATTTTACTGAAAAAGGCTATGGGTTGTTCCAAATTTTCATCATTTTTCTGCAATAATACTGCTGCTATAGTATGTTCCGAAGCATATGAGAATACTGAAAAATCTTTGGCACAATCTGGACTTACCAAAACAGGGGCTTCTGAAATTGCTCTC
>LPNX010800437.1:53253-70217 GCA_001517045.1 Pseudotsuga menziesii | reverse complement strand
CTTAGCTTCTGTATTCCACTTTATTTCATGACCCTTCTTCAACATACTTGTAATATTCATCAGAATCTCAGCAAAGCTTGGTACAAATCTTCTCAAGAAATTTACCTGCCCCAGAAATGATTGTATCTCCTTTTTGCTTCTGGGTTCTCCTACCTTCAGAATTGCACTCACTCTTTCAGGATCAATATTTATGCCATCTTTGGATATTATATGGCCTAGCAGCTTTCCTTTTTCTAATGCAAAATTAGACTTCTTATGGTTCAAAGATATGCCATATTTCCTACACTTGGTGAAAACCTTCTCTAGATGGTGTAGATGTTCTCTGTCAGACTTTGAGTAGACTGTGATATCATCCATATAAATTACCACGAAATTTCCAATTTCTCATACAAAGGAAATGTCCATAGCTCGTTGGAAAGTGGCGCCTGCGTTCATCAAGGCAAAAGGCATCTTTGCATACATGAAAGTGCCCCATGGTGTAGTAAAGGCAGTTTTCTCCTGATCTTCTGGTAACACTTTGATCTGATTATACCCGAGGCAACCATCCAGCATCGAAATCCTTTCATCTCCCACCACTTGCTGCAGCATATGATCCATCTTGGGTAGAGGATAGTTGTCTTTCATAGAGACCTTATTCAAATTGTGGAAGTCTATGCACAGTCTTATCTCTCCATTCTTCTTTCTGACAGGGACCAAATTCGCAACCCATCTAGAAAATCTGAGTGTCACAATGATTTTGGCATCAAATAACTTCTTTCTTTCCTTCTCAATGATAGGGAGAAATTTAGGGTTGATCCTCCTGAGTTTCTGTTTAAAAGGATTTTCCCCAAGTGTTTTAGGAATAGTGTGCTGTATGATAGATGTATCATATTATTTGAGGTCGTCATAACTCCAGGAAAACACATCTGTATACTTTTTCATCAACTTCACATACTCCTCTTTATCCCTTTCAGGCAGCTTCTTGGATAATTTTATGATTTTAGGACTTTCCTCAGTGCCAATATTTTTATCTTCAACCGCATCACCAACAGGTTTCACTTTGGGGTTCTTGGCAACATCATTTTGATCAAAGAGATTTTCTAAAGGGATCAGGCCTCTTGGTATGAAATTATTTTTCAGCTGGATGATATCCTTACCTCCCAAGGTTTTCCTTAACTTCTCAGTATCTTCTTCTTCTGCTTCAATTTCTTCATCATCTTCAAGGGTCTCATCATTACCATTATCATTGTCAAACTGAGTATTCACAAACTCTCCTGATAATTCTAAAAATCTTCGGATCTGCATATCATCTTCAAAAACCTGCCAATATTTTGAATTGTCAAGAATGGATGGTCTATTTACCATTTCGATCTGGTACTCCTTCTGACTAGCCATAGGAGTATCAAATTTTCGGCAGCTATGGCCAAAGAATCAGCTACCAAATTGTCAAGTCTGGGGACTACCTGAACTGTATGCTCTGTAAATAAGTTTCCTAACATATCCCATACTTCATTTCTGTAAGCCCTGATCCGAGGATGCTTGGTTTGATAACTGTCATTTACTTGATTTATTACCAACTTGTTGGCCCGATTTTCTGAATCCAGGCCAATAAGGAGGTTTTGTCTACACAATAAGCTTAAAGCAGTGTCCGATGTGTTTGAATTAACAAAACCTCGCAGGTTATGGTCCTGCTACTAGCTAGTTTGTCTCTTAAGGAGAACTTAAAACCAGCAAAATCTAACCTACTATAATGTTTACTTTACCTAAATATCTCAATGTCATAAGGTTGCTTTCTTAAGGAAAGACTTCGATTTTTGTTTGGGAAGTTTTCTAAATATGAAAACTTAAGTAAAAGATCTACAATGATTTAACAATTGCTAATTAAACTTAGAAATAAAATTTGAACAAAATTATTCTGCCTATCCTATTAAACCCTATCTCAGCTGAGAGCAAATTGAAGATTATATTAATTATTAATCAATCATGATGAACAGAAAAACTGAAATATAATATAAACAAACCATTTAAATTATAACTTAAAGTCAATCTGTTAAATGATAACAGAACTGAAATTTAACTTGCAAACACGCAATCAATTTCAACTGTCTAAAATTAATTAATAATTAATTTTCAAGATAGTTATTTGAATTTAAGAAAATGCTTATTTAAAAGTCACTGTCAACATACGAATGAGATTTTAAATAAACAGAAAAGGATATCATTAAAACTTATGTTTATAGTAAACATACTAATAAACAACATCGTAATGAAATATTTATTCAAAATACTAGCTTGAGTTGATAAAGTGAAAAGAGATAATTAAACATCAGTCTGTCACAGCACACAGAGTTAATATATAAACAGAATTTAACAAGCTGAAATATATATATATATATATATGATCCAAAAACAACAAAATACCAGTCACAATATCTGTTTTTAGTTGTCCAGTAAGATTCACATCAAAGCTTCAACTCTAAGTATGATATAATACCGGTAATAAAATATATTTCAAAAGAGTTTTCTTCACACACTTCATCCCCCAGTTCATCAAAACTCTTCCCTTATATACTATTAAGATTCAGTTTTCGTCTATAAATGTTGCATGAAACATTATAGGGATTATTTAACCAAAAAGGGCATCTAATTACACCTACTACTAAAAATAGAAATCGACTGGCCTGAGTCGAGGCATCCTAGAAAGTCCTTGACCATTGACAAAACTCCAGCTCGCAACCAAACAGCCACATCTCCAAGCCATCGTATGACCACGTTGTATACTTCTGGAAAAGGGTGGTGATAAAACCTCCTGCATTGAATATAAACAAAGCATATTATTAAAACCAATTTAATAAATAAGTAACAGAAATAACCTAAAATTTTAAATTTGTGCCTGTTAAATCTCTGATTTTATAGGCATGAAAAATCGTAATGACCATTACCTGTTTTGCTGCGACATAAGAAATAAGAAAATCATCAAGTTTCATTATGAAGAGCGACTACCCTTCTTGCTTCTGCGAGTTTAGCCTTCAACCTGATGATTTTAATATTTTTCTTTTCAATTCGTTTTAGCAGGAGCTGGTTTGTTCTTATGATTGATTTCTTGGATTTCTTATATTGATTCTTCTTAATCTTCACCTTTTTCCACCTATCAATCCACTCCAGCAATTTGTTTATAAAAGTATTGTTCTCTTCTTCTAACTGGGCTGTGCTGGATAAACACTGTTTGAGTTTTCCTTTAAACTCTGTGATTTTATCTTGGTAAATGTTACCTAATACCTTTTGCAGAGTTTCGTCTTCTTTATTTACCTGAGAAGAATGAGGGCTGTCACAGCGTTGACTGTATAATGATTCAGGATCTGCAACATTTATGTTTGTTCTCAGTTGGTTGCCCTCGACCTTGTCTGACTGTGCATCACTTCCCTGTACAATAGCAAAATTATCTACATCCATAGTATTAGGGATGGAAGACGGGATGTCATCCTCAATGTCTACAACTGTAGGTTTAGTAGCTGCAGACTTAGAAGTCTGTTGATCAACCTTATAACCTGAAATCGAATGGATACCATGCATACTCCTTGTAACTCTTCGTGAAAACGATAGGTTTTCAAAACCAAGGCCTTCCTTGTCGTAACAAACCTGAGCCAAGTGATCTAGTTTATGCATAGATTCTTTGTTGCATTCATAAAGTTTATTAGCTTCGTCATTATTATCATTTTCACCTTCAGTTAATCCTTCTTTGATGTTTGCAGGGTTGCTATCATTCTCACCAGGTAAGGGTTTATCAAAGATTTCCCTAGAATTGCAAGGAATTGAATCCCTGTCGTCATTCTTATTAACCTCATTATTTATGGGCATGTTTACGACCTCAGATTCCTTGACCTCTGAACTATTTATTCCAGGATTTATTACCTTTCGTTTCCTACGAGTTTGTGGGGATGGATTGGGCCAATACTGCATTGGCCCCAATTGACAATCAACTAGAAACTTATCCCAAGACACACCCTTAGCAGATAATTGGAATTGCAATAATATTTTTATCAACCCACGGTGACAAAGACTACTGTCAGGGTCATTGAAATTCTTAACAGATTGCGACATCTTCTTAAGACTTTGCCATAGATAAAAGGATAAATTAAGCTTGCAACCCTTTACTACTAACAGTAACCGCAAATGATATAAGTGTATATGGGAGTATCGTCCACAACAGGACACGTACCTTACTAGGATTTCATAGTAAATTCTCCACTCGAGCTTCAGAAATTTCATAGGGACGCCTATCCTCAGCTTCGAATTATCCGGTAATGGCATTAACAGAGTCAAGCATTTCTTCTTATTGACCACAGTGCCCTTAAACCAGCGTTCTCCAACCTATGGGAGCTTAGTGGCTTCAGCAATCTTATCTTCGTTAATAACAAACTCGAAACCCCCAATTTGCACCCTGTCATCTTCAAAACTCATGGCGAACATCTTAGTAATCTCCACATGGTGACCATCAAAACACCTAAAGAAATTTTCCCATCCCATTTTCTCGAATTTCTTGGCAACTTCCTGGTTGGCGTCTATAAGTTCAGACCCTGAAATCTCAAACCGATTCAAAGGAGACATGGTTTCTTCAGCACTCTCTTGTCTTCGACCCAAAACAAATGGAGAAGTGAACACAGAAGGGATAGGTATCCAAACACACGACATGATGGATTATTTTCGCATGCTTCAAATCTAATTGGAGATACAATCTCTGAACCTGCCATTTTAGCGGGATTTTAAGCAGTGATAAGTGTTACAACCTCACAATATACCATGATTCATGCCAGTTTATCTACGCTTAACCATGACTATTAGTAATAACCACTAACTTGGCGAACCAGAAATATGGCGACTGATAGAATCATCATTTCAACCATTGATTATTGACAGTATTTCATAATTAATAGGTACAACGATGTAAGTCGACATGACATTTAGCATTTAACACTGCCAATACGATATTTCCATATGCATACAACTGTCGACTCTATTAAGAGGTCTAAGCCACGTTTTCAAACCAGCTCATTAATCCAAATGATAAATCGTTTATCAACTTGACAATTGGCTTACTGCATGACCAGCTAATCCTAACAGTCATCTCTATTTAATCATGTTACATAGTGGTATACAGGGTGATAAAATCGCACTCCCATATTAACAATGCTTTGATAAAATAGCTAGATTAATATCTATGCTATATATTTATGTTATGTATGTACAGGACTAACTTTCAAACATCCTATTGATACATATCTCAAATGATAAACTATCATAATTGAAAACTTTCTATACAAATATTATTTACCCATTAACTATAATATTTACAAAATGTCGAAGTATGGTATTACATATGATATAAAATTTGAAAATGACCCTTAGTTTCATGGCTTAGGACCAATAATACCCTACTCAACATAAAATGTGTTCCATTGAATTTCTCTTGACCCATTATTTCAAACTTTTTAAACCACATAAATTTCTTTTAATGATTTTAATAAACTCATGAAAATTTATGAGACTGCTAACAATTGTTTTCAAAGTCAAGTTTATAAGCGAGTTTCTTTCAGCTCATAAATCATTATATCACTTTCCTTTGATTGAGAGTACCTTCAGAATCAATGATTCTGATGGTGCTCTTTCATAATTTTCAATTGATAAATCACATAAAAGCTGATCTCTCTTCAATTTTTAAAAGAAATGAAGAGGTTATTGCTGGCTGCCAACACAACTCTGAATCTCCCAAGATTCTGATTTTTTGAGCTCCCAAGTCCTTCAAAGCATGCAGACCCAACAATAGAGCCTCATACTCTGCTACATTATTTGTACATTCAAACATCAACTTATATGACAAAGCTTTAAAGTCCCGAATAGGGGAAATTATATACACACCAGCTCCAGCACCGACTTTTGCAACCGACCCATCAAAATACATAATCCACTGGCCTTCTCTTTTCTGTTTTGCTTCCAAAGCATTCTATTCCGAAACTTCTTTTTCATTACTCCTTTCAGACTCCCCCTGTAATGAATTTTCTGCATCATGTGGGACAACATCATTAAAGAAAATAGAAGACCCCAAATCGGTGTCAACAACATATATGTGATGAACTTCAGGTTTATCTTGATTGCTTACTACATATGGAGTTCTTTTTTCACTATATAATCTTCTGCTCCCATCCGGAACTGGAATAGTAGCATATGAAATATCCATCTGTAAACTACCTTTTAGCTTGGAAGTCCAAGATCTTGACAACAATACCCCAAATTTGGGTGGGATATCTGCTACTACCATATCCATGACTATAGTTTTAGAAGGCAGTTTTCTCAGGGTTACCACCATGTCTTTAATTAACCCAAGGCATTTTACCCTTTTGGAATCAAAAGAGTACAGATCTTTATAGGGTCTTGTTACCTCCAATCCCAAACTTTCTACCACCCCTTTAGGCATTAGATTATGTGACGCCCCTGAATCTAGCATAGCATTATGGACTACTTTTTCATCCACATTTAGACTTAAATAGAAAGGAGGAACCTCTTCATCTTTTGAATTTTCAACTCTTGATCCAAATGAAATAGCAGGATTGTCATCATTCAATTCTAAAATGTCAGACTGCCAATCTCCTTGGTTTTTGACCATTTTTGAGATAGTGTCTCTGTATTCAGTGTTTCTCAATAACTCATTAAAAGGAACAGAGATCTTTAGTTTTGAAAGCTCGTTTTGTAAGTTAAAACCAGCACCAATCTTTTCCACCTCAACCGGAGTCGCCTTCTTTATTATTTTATCCTTTTGCACCTCATTTTCAACCTCCTTATTTACATAAGGTTCTTTTTGCAGTTCTTTTCCTTTTTCTCCATTCAAAGAACTAGAGGAGGGTTGATTTGGGTTTGTCTTCCCTTTGTTTATGAGGACATCCCTATTCCTCAGCCTGACTTTCCTTTGCACATCATCCATTGCATGTAAATAACCTCTTTGATATAACTCATTTTAAAATTCTTCATTAGCATCTTCCTGCGCAAACATATTATGTTCTTCTTCAGTAAGATATATTTCTGAATCATGTTCTCCAAACAGATGAATATCATTTTCAGGGGGATCTTCTTCATCAGCAACATAATTTTCAGGGAAAGGCGGACGGATGGGTTGTTCTTCTTGGTTTCTTGGATTTCTCTCGTCTCTCTGTCTATTTAGGGGGGGAACAGGGGGATTTGGTCTTCTGAAATTTGGATTCCTGATTTGGGGATCCCCTTGCTCTCTATGGAAAGTCCTGGCATCCATAGTTAACTTATCCATCAACTTCTCCATAGTCTTCAACATCATCTCAAATTTAACATCAGCGGAAGAAGATGAAGTAGAAGGTACATTTTCTTCTTTTCTCCTCCTATCCATGTCTCTATGTTTCATCTTTCCACTAGCCATCATGTTAGCTTCCACTTCTATGGCATCAGTGAACATGGCAGCAAGAGTTTTCGATTTTCTTTCCCGCAATGAAAATGCAAAATCATTATCAAAAGCTCCAACATAATGCAGTTTAGCGGCTACAGGAGACGGTTTTATATCTTCCGGAATAGAGTTGTAAGCCCTCATGAATCTACTCGAAAATTCATGTACAGACTGAAAACCCCCCTTTTTGAGACCATTGTACTGAGATAAGAGCTGCAGAGGGTTCTTTTTATCGTCCCACCTATCCAGAAAAGCATTTTGGAAGGCCTAAAAATTTGCTATAGATCCATTGGGAAAGTCCTTAAACCACTTCTTTGCCTCCCTAGACAAACTTTGGGCAAATAACCGCATCATAACATCAGGATAGTCCACTTCTTCCAAGTCAATGAAATATTCAAACTTGGCAACATGCTGTTTTGTAGTTATATCACCTTCCCCATCAAATAAAGAAATTCTCTGAGAATAATTTTGGGGGAGATCATGTAATACAGCAGGTAAATGCAAGGGAGCAAACCTAGCAGCCATTGGTCTGGGTGGGTTCACAGGAACAGAAGTACTTGAGTATGCTCAGAGTTGGATGTTTCAGCTTTAGAGGTTTGTTGCAGGTCCCTCCAGAGGGAATCTAACAGGAAGGACTCTAACCTACAAGGATTGAACTCGGTATTTTTAAGGTCGGATTCAGATCTAGTTCTCAACAGGGTCTGCGCAGTATTGAACTCCCATTCTGGATTAATATGAGAATCTTGTGATGATGATGGGCCGAACAAAGGAAAATCTAACTTCTCTTTATTTTTTCTCTTAAACAACTTTTCTGGATCTTCAAAACTTTCCAAAATTTCAGTATCAGAGTTACCTCGTGTGTGTCTTCTTGAAGCCAGAATGTCACTCTTGAATTCTGAAACAATTCCACAATGAAGTCACCAGGGAAAATATACAACCTTCTCTTCTTTTCAAAATTCCTGTTGCCCACAGAAATCTTTCTTAATCTTTGTCGTTCCCCCGAGGCAGATATGCACTTTCGTCCCCGGCAACGGCGCCAGTTTGTTAGCACTCAGAATGTACCCAGGTTGTAAAAGGTAAAATCCAAGGTAACAGCAAAACCACTTTAGAAAGAAACTGGTATTTTCTTCCAGAGAGGGATCTCTCGATAAATATTTAACAGGATCAGATATAAAATAACATTTAAAGATTTGTGTATTTGGCTGAAACAATCACATAACCATTGGGCACGAAGTCATATACAATATAAATGTATCACAAAGACATATACACGAGACTTATCAGAGGCAATATAACCACATCATCACAGTCATATAATTTGATCCAGATGAAACAGAAGAGACGAGGAAACAGCCCATCAATACAGAGCGTCAAGGACGAATTCCATATCAACTTTAGAAGAAAAGATCATAAAATATCTGAAATGATAACTAAAGCATAAACATATGAATTCTAGTCATCTAACACTATATTCCAGATACGAGGAAAGGAACAAAATGAAGTGTTACACAAGGGAAAAATACATTCACATCAAGAAAGAGGCACAGACTGTAATATCAATGATACATGAATCTCTGACCAAAGCTCTCATGCATTCCTTTGTATTCCAAAAACAGATATGTTCTCCAAGAAAGTTTTATTCGATGGGTTCCAACCCCCATCTCCTAAAAAAGATGCAAATTTATACATAAAATAATAGGCTTCCCTCAAGGAGATCAATAACAGAATGATCGGTTTAGTTTAGAGTTTGTAACTGAATCCTCAACTCCTAGGAAGTTTGTTACAAATCCACTTCTAACAGATCACAAAGTAAAAATCAACTTGATAACAAACTTTCGCCCAGCCAGCTCCACGTCTTTTCCCCATCAGCTCCACGTATTTTCCCCACCAGCTCCACGTCGTTGCCCCATCAACTCCATGTCTTTTCCCCATCAACTCCACTTCTTTGCCCCATTAGCTCCACTGTGCATAATGCCTATTTCTAGGAATGAAGAATATATTTTGTCTTTCCGAACCACTCCACAGCTTTCCACTATTCTGAACTTGGGGTGTCACACTCCGTCATTTCCTGAATTGCTACCTCGAGCTCCATATATGCTCCATAATACTTCTTGGGCAATCTGGCTCTGATAATCGTGAACTTCTGCAGGATTTCGAAATCTTCTGTTAACATATCCACAATGGTTTTCCCTGTTAGGTTTTTCTCCAAATCATTGAATTTTGAGTGGTCCATGCGGCACTGGAAAAGCAGGTTATGATAATGTTCCTGTGAGAACATCCAACCTTCCTCATCCCAGAAGGAGGGAAATCCGTCTTCGAACAACTCTTTGAAATCTTGTTTGAAATTATTAACCTGCAAAAGCAATTATCCTGACTTATCTTGGACTGTCTTCATTAAGTGGTGCTTGTGGACGATTTTCTTTGCCCACGGCACTATTGACACTCTGTCCTTTATGCCCATATCGTGCAACTTCTGATATGTCAGTGAATTCAGAAAATTCAGAGTGTTCTGAGCTGTAGTAAGAGGTCTTTTCTCCATATGTTCATTTACCAGTTTTAATCTCTGGTGAGCCAAATTTATCAGTATATTCAAATCATCAATAAAATTTAGGTAGTGCCAGAACTTGGTAATCTCTATAGACAAGGTATCCCAGATGATATGTTTTGCCCCTTGAAGAGGGCCTTTCCCGATGCATTTTTCTTTTAGCTCATTTAATTTTTTCTGTAATTGATTTCGGTCGTGCACTATTTGTTTTTTGTTTTCACTTACTTTGGTTAATTCAGCCTTTATTTTTTCATTTTCTTCCTTTAGCTCTTTAATTGCTTCATCTTTCAAACTCACTTGGGACATGGGAACTAATAGATCATCTACAGAAAAACTATCCAAGGGCTTGTCGATGGTCACAATGGATAAGTCTTCATCAGTGGGGGTTTGACTCATTAACTCCTCCATGATTTCCTTCTCGTCGCTTTGGTCCTTTTTCATTAAGGAAATTTGAGATAATAGCTCATTCCACTCGGCCTCCCACCCGTCCTTTTCCTCCTGTAACTCGACAGGTTTTCATTTGTACTCAATCATCTCTTGATGGACTTTATCCTTTTCCTCCTGCAAGGCCATTAATTCAGCTGATTGGACTTGCCCTGAACCTGGGATCTTCAGTTTTTTCTTTAAGACCTGGAGTGCATTGTCTTTCTCCTCTAGCATCCTCTTGACTGCCTGGGTGTTGTCTAAACTAACAATGTCTGTTTGCAGTTTTCTAATCTAAATGACGTTTGCTTTATTCTCAACCTTCTCATGCTTCAATTGAACTTCTAATTTGTCTATCAAAACTTGTAATTTATTAATCCTTACCATGGCTTGCAACAAGTATGAGTAAATGATGTCACTGGTTTGTTTGTGCAGTTGTATGTTATCCATAGTACTGATTTTGTCCAGCCGGATCTCCATTTCAGACATCTTCTTGTTGTTCACTATAGCCATCTTAAATGTATTTCTCTCAGCATCTCTAGCAGCCACTAGAGAGGTTTTTAAACTGTACAAACTTCTCACTCTCAGGAGAAAATTTCTTGTCTCCTCTAGAGACTGTTTCCTCTTCTCTGTATAGCTGGCTTTGAGCTCTTCCTTTGATTTAAATACCGGGATTGATTCTGAAATGTCCACATCATCCTCTACATTTTTAAAAGATAGTTGATTTATTTGTACGGTTTTCATGGGGATTAGGGCAACCTTCTTAAAACCATCAGAAACTTCCTCATTTACCATTTCACCATCCTCAAGCAGCTTTTCCCTTTTACGGGACCTATCTTCATCTATTTCCATACTCTCAATCTCAGAGAGACTTCTCTTAAACTAGAATGTTAGTATTTTCTGATACTGTAATGGGTGCAATATGTGGATCTTCCTTGAACTGTAACAGATTGGCTGTTTCAGCCAAATTTTCAACAGTCTGGTGCTCAAATGGCTTATTCTTGTTGGCTTGTTTCCTTAGGGATATAACATGATGTGGATCATAATTCACTTTAGATTCCTTTTGGAAATCCATATTCTCTAACAACTTCTCTATGAATATTAAGGCGCCTTTACTTTTA
Source organism: Pseudotsuga menziesii (assembly GCA_001517045.1). Taxonomy (NCBI): domain Eukaryota; kingdom Viridiplantae; phylum Streptophyta; class Pinopsida; order Pinales; family Pinaceae; genus Pseudotsuga; species Pseudotsuga menziesii. Next base: position 58,684 of record LPNX010800437.1, on the reverse strand, counting down.
AAAATGAAAGAGCCGACTTTAAGTGGAAATTTAATGTTTGAAGACTTCTTGAAGGCCCCAAAATTTTCTTCCTCAGACAACAATCTCTGCCTCATGAACTCGAGTGCGAAGATCCTTGGGGTCAAAAAGGATGGTAGCCTATAAGGCTGAACAGTGAAGCCATATATTCTTAACACTGTGTAATCTCTGTACAGGAACCAGTCCCCCGCCCTATCTTCGGGTGAAGACTGCATTAAACACCTCATCTCCTCCAGGACACGTGGCATTTCCTCATCAAATAGCATTTTGTACATTTCCGCCATGATCGAATTAGCAAATTCGAACATGCTGATCTGCTTGGGCAAATCAGAAGAGCATAGAGTACTTAAAAATTTCAACTCGGTGATATTGGAGCACAACAGCATATTGAGCAAGTAGGTTTGGAACCTAAAGAATCGAACTTTTGGAAACTTAGCAAGATGAAAATGGATGGCTTCGCCAAGATACTCGTCTAAATTAAACACAGGGACTGACTGGGAATCTAAGCTCGGAGAACTTATTCTTAATAAAAACCCAAGGATGACATCGCCCACATGGCAATCATCATCCTGACCTAACACTTGACAGACCAGGGAAATTACCAATTGGACTTCATTCTTAAAAATGTGTATGGGATAAGGCAGAAAAAGACCGTTAAGGGACTGACCTTCCTTCAGAATGGCAGACTAGAATTGACAGCAACTTTCGGTTTCACAATTCTTGAAAAATTCAGCAAGGGAAGACTCATTTACCGACTCACGATAGACGGGGTAATTTTTGGGCAAACTGAGGTTTTCTCTAATGGCTGTGGCATCAATTTTACAAAGTATTCTGGATGCAGACCAACTCACAATTATTCTCTGGGAGGGAGAATAGTTTACGACACACCACTCTAGAAATTACGGGAAAGGGAAGGTTTTCTCAAGAGCAAAGTAATATAGGAAAGACTTACAGACATTTAATACATCATTCCCCTGTGATTTACAATGCCACAATTTCTCCTTACTGACCGACACGCTCCCTATGGATAGGAAGGGGTCGCACACGCTCCTATCTCTGTCAACTAAAAACTCTTCCTTCTCGTCTACAACCTGACCAGTCACTTGAATTTATTTCCCCTAGTCCATTACTTAATTTTACAAAGGTAATTTGGATGGAGGGATTACAGGGTTTAAGCTTTACCTAGTCGACTGTAGAGGCGTGTGCCGGGAGCGTGCCCGAAGCTGACAAATGGAAGCTGACAAATCGTCCAGTCCTTTTCACCTGTCCCAAGCGAATAAAATAACAATGATAGAGGTCAACCTTGCTTTTATAGGCCACTTTTGTCTTTGGAGCCTACCACAATTCGCCACGTGGACAACAATTTACTTTCCACAACCACCATCTATTCCTATCCACCACGCACTTCTATTCCCCGGATTCGTCCAAAACCATCGATCTGATCCCTCTTTAATTTTCAACCTTTGGATCACGTGCCACGTACCTTTTTCCGCTGGGCGTCTTGGTAATAAACAACGTGCAAGTCTCCACCCCGGAAACATCTCTAATCGTGGATGCCATCGCTTGTCACCACTCCACTATTAGATTGGGAACGAGATATTCGATTCCGCTACGTTTCCCGACCTTATCCTTCGTGCAAATTCATGCCCCGGAATGGCCTCCTGTCGTAGATGTGATCCTCCTTTATTTGTGAGCCGTCGGATCAACTGCCACGTACCAAATTCCGTTGGGCACTTTGGGATTATCTACCGGGCGAGTCCAAGATCCGGAATTGTCAGCAGTTGTCGATCCATCCCGCCTTCAACCCTCCATCGTCAGATCGACCACCATGTACCACATTCCGCTGGGCTCCGTCACTTTAACCATCGTGCCGCTTTGATCTCCGGAATCACTCTCAGCCATTCAGGTGATACGCCTTTAAATTTCCACCGTCGGATCAACTGCCACGTACCAAATTCCTCTAGGCACTTTGGAATTATCCACCGCGCCAGTTCACCCTCCGGAAACCATAATAGTCGTTGATTTAATTCCCTTAAATTTCAACTGTCAGATCAGTCACCGGATAACTCACTCCGCTGGGCGCTTTAGATTTATCCGTCGTGCTGGTTTTGGTTCCGGAATCAATCTCAACTGTGGATGTGGTCCAACTTTACCTCTCCGCCATCAGATTCAGTGGTATGTACCCGATTCCACCGGACTATATTACTTTATCTTCCTTGCATTTTTGAAGAGCGGAGAGGATATCAACCATTGATTTTATTCCTTCTTCAACCACGTCTTAGGATCTTTGGTAACTTAATCGTTTTTTGCCTATCGCCCCATTCTTATAATATATCCTTTAACCAAAGTTCGGTGAAAACTTCGTTGTTTCTCCACCACCATGGTTTTTTTTTATCACCCTGCTAGATAATGGTGTTAACACATCTAAAAGTTCAGGCCTGAATGAATTAAAACCCCAACAACAAAACCCCATGCCTATCGCATTACAGAACGTGTTAGAATAATCAACCCATAGTTAGCTACCTTAGACATTAATTAATCCATTTTTGTCTTATTTGCCTAGTTTCCATATTCCACCTTATGCATGTTGTCCTCCACATGTCCAAAGTGGTCAAACATGCTAAAAATAAGTCATGGATCTCTTGGGAAACCACTTGGAATCAATTCTATTTTATTCCTGGCCTTCCTAGTGCATGTCTGCTTTTTCTGTTTTATTGTCTACTTTTGCTAAGTTTTAAGGCAATTGGAAAGTTTGACTAGGTGAAGTTAACTTATTTTTTGTCCTCATCATCCTCCACTCTTTTCTCCTAATAAAAGCATGTATGAGTTGTCCTTTCATCATCTATTATCTTTCCTAATTTATTTTTCCAATTCGTGAGCTCCGAGACAAATTTGGAAACTGCTTTGTGCACTTATGGGGGATTTGCTTAGATTTAGTAAGCCTGCTTTTGACCAAATTCGAATGGAATCCCAATGCATTAAAATATCTATTGTAATTATTTATTTTGGCAGCCTATTACTTCACAGGTTTGGCTATTGTACACTTATTCAATACAGATTAGTTTTCTGCTCCATATTCAGTCTCCTTTGTGTGTAATTTGCATGTGTAATTGGCAATTTTTGTGAGTGTAATTGTTCTAACACCTGGGTTCAATTTCCACATGGTATCAAAGAATTTTTACATAGATTTCTCTCCTTTCAATTTGTTATTGCAGGTTCAACATCATTGACTGGGAGCATTCTGTTGACTGAAGGGACAATTTCTGAGCTATGGATCAATATCAGAACACCATCTTGACTCCATTTAATTTCTTTGAATGGAAAGAAGAGATGCAGATGCTATTGAGAGTGAAAGGACTCTATATAATTACTATGGAAATAGAAGCAGAGTCCAATGTAGTTGCAGAGAAAATTAAATGGCACAATAGGAGGGATGAGGCCTATGGTCTCCTATGTCTGAGCATATCTAGAGACCTCCTTTTCCATGTTGATGGATTAACATCACCAAATGAAGTATGGGAGAAGGTTGTTGAGATTTTTGGTAAGATAGATGAGATGAGGGGACATCAAATTGAAAATGAATTGATCTCCCTGAGTTCCAACAGCTTCGAATCCCGGCAAATCTACTTTTCCAAGTTCAAAGCCCTTGTTTTGCAGCTAAAACAGTGTGGAATCGAAAAGAAGGAGGAGCAACTAGTTTTGGCCACACTCTTGAATCTTTCCCCTGACTATTTAGTGTTTTTCTTGACCTTCCATGCCACAAATTTGATAGCTCAAGCCTAGAAAATTCATAGCCTTGCATATTTCATGGAATCTCTCACACAAGAACAAGATAAATTGGTGATGATGGGCACCATCAAACCTTTCAAAGACCAAGATCTGGTTGCTGGAGATTCGAGGGTGGATTCAAAAGGAAACAAGAAAGATAATAAGCCACCTGAGAAAAAGAGAGACAAGAACAAGTCTCCAGAGGAGCCCCAATGTTCCAAGAAGAACTTCTAGAAGAAGAAGAACAAAGGAGAAATGAGCAAGTGCACATACTACACTAAGGGAAATCATCCTAAAAGCTCCTGCATGAAGAAGCAAATTGACATGCTGACCCAACTCCTGGAGAAGAACGTCATCTCTCTTCCTGATAGCTCAAAGAAGAGGGAAGGAGGAACAAATTCAGAAGACAGAGAGAGAGTTCATGCATTGGTTGTTGGCACATCAAGCTCACCTAGTTTTATCATTGATTCTGGAGCTTCAAGACATATGGTTTCGACCAAGGAGACATTCACCTCACTTGACATGTCGAAAGGTCCACCAATAGTACTGGGAGATGAATCTCTCACTAAATGTTTGGGCAAAGGGAGGATTGATCTTGACCATGGTAAGTTCAGCAATGTATTGTATGTTCTAGGTATTTCCTCTAACCTCTTATCAGTGTATCAGATGACCCACACAGGGTCTCCAAAGAAGGTCATATTCTCCCCTGATGAAGTTGAGATCACAGAGATCTCAAGTGGTAAATTCATTGCAAAAGGAGTTGCAAATCACACTTCGAAGGTATACATGTTCTCACACTTCCTACCCTACTCAAACCCCTCTGCTCTTTTGATTCATGCTAATGAGGAAAGCAAGATTTGGAATGAAAGATTTTCCCACCTTAACTATAAGTATCTTTCTAATCTTAGTGAAAAAGAAATGGTCATAGGGTTACCAAAGATTAATTTTTCCAAAGGAGTCTGTCAAGGTTGCATCTTAGGAAAACACCAAGAGCATAAATTTGAGAAAGCTAGTCATGAGAGAACCTCTGCACCTCTTGAGTTGATCCATGGTGATGTTGCTGGCCCATTTCATAATATTTCAATGAGTCAGGCCAAATATGCATTGAAATTCATAGATGAATTTTCCAGGTACTACTGGGTTTACTTCCTGAAACACAAGTCTGAAGTTTTTGGCCTCTTCAAAGTCTTTAAGGCTTTGGTTGAAAACCAGTCTGGGAGGAAACTCAAGGTCCTCAGATATAACAATGGTGGTGAGTATGTCAAGTATAATTTCATTCAATATTGTGCAAATAAATTTATTCAGATGCATCATTCTCTCCCTTACACACCACAACAAAATGGTGTTGCTGAGAGGAAGAACAGATCACTGAAAGAGATGACAACCTGCATGATGGAGGCTAAGACTTTGCCACCAAAGTTTTGGGCTGAATCAATAAACTGTGCAGCCTATATCCAAAATAGGGTACCTCATAAATAGCTTGATGGTATGACTCCTTTTGAAGCATGGAGTGGGCACAAGCCAGATGTGACCCATTTCAGGATTTTTGGCTCAAGGGTTTGGGATAGAGTTCCAACAGAAAAAAGGAAGGCTTTGCAGCCCCAAATCCAAGAGTGTCTATTTGTTGGGTACTCTGAAGATTCCA
>LPNX010800437.1:26100-53195 GCA_001517045.1 Pseudotsuga menziesii | reverse complement strand
CAAATCCTTCATTGAAAGGAGTGTTCAGTTCCAAGAAGAGCCTTTAGCAGCAGTGGAAGTTGGAGAATCCTCTTCACCACCAGAACTATTGAATGTAAGTGAAGAGATAGTTGAGTTTGCTGATTCTGATATGTCTGATAATTATGATTTAATTGCATATCCTAACAGTCCTACAAGACCAAAATGGGAAGCAAAGACCATTCATGCAGCTGGAGAAATAGCTGGAAATCCTAATGATCCTAGGAGGACTAGATCTCAGTTTGAGAGTGCTCTGTCTATGAAAGACCCTTTGTTTGTAGAGAAATTCTATCTGATGGTTGAATAAGACCCATAGACATATGAATATGCAGCACATGATCCAAGATGGAAAAAATCCATGAAGGAAGAGTTCAGCTTACTCCATAAGAACAACACTTGGGACCTGGTTGATCTTCCCCAAGGGAGGAAGCTAGTTCAGTGTAAATGGGTTTACAAAACCAAGTTTGCTGCTGATGCTTCACCTTTGAAATATAAGGCAATATTGGTAGCCAAGGGCTACTCACAGTTACATGGCATCGACTACAATGAGACCTTTGCACCAGTGGCAAACATGGACTCCATCAGTCTAGCCTTAGCCATTGCAGCTTCGAAGCAGTGGGACATTAGAGGAAATTTCAACTCAAAATGGGCCTCCTAAAATGAACTAATAAAATAATAGTTAAAATAATAAAATAATATTTATTAATTTTGGAGGAAGAAAAGAAAAAAACTACTTTTTTGTTTGTATTTTTGACATATCTCCTCGTGTTTTTACTGAAATTTCGATCGGGAGAGCTCATTGGATGCGGAATTTATTCCGCATCCAACGAGTACCCACTCGGGATACTTTTGATAGACCCCGCTACCCCAAAAACAAGAAATACCTGAAAAAATGGAATGATGACATCATCATTCCATTTTTTCAGGTATTTCTTGTTTTTGGGGTATCAGGGTCCATCAAAAGTATGCCGAGTGGGTACTCGTTGGATGCAGAATTTAATTCCGCATCCAACGAGCTCTCCCGATCAAAATTTGAGTAAAAACACGGGGAGATACGTCAAAAATACAAACAAAAAAAGTAGTTTTTTTATGATACCTATACCCAAATTTATATTAAAAAAGTGTTTAAGACCTATATGGTATTTCAAATTTAAATCAATTTCATTGGCTAACACATAATGACATGGAATTTGAATAAAAGTTAAAAGGCCCATTTTGAGTTGAAATTTCCTCTTATGGGTACATCACATGGATGTGAAGTGTGATTTCCTAAATGGATATCTCACTGAATATATTTACATGCAGCAGACTCAAGGCTTTTCTACTAATCCATCTCTTGTGTGTAGGCTAAATAAATCATTGTATGGGCTTAAGCAAGCCCCGAGGGCTTGGTATGCCAAGATTGATGGCTTTCTGCTATCATTGAATTTTGTTCGATGCAATTCAGATCCTAATGTTTATTTGAAGCTGATTCATGGTTGTTTGATGATTATTGTCTTGTATGTAGATGACCTTCTCATTACAGAAATCTCAAAGGATGAAATTACCTCCTTGAAGGATGCAATGAACCGTGCATTCTCTATGACTGATTTGGGGTTATTGAGCAAATTCTTGCGGCTTGAGATTTGTCAAACCAAACATGGAATAAAAGTAAATCAGTCCAAGTATGCCTTGGATTTTCTGAACAACTTCAACATGAAGGATTGCAAGCCAAGAAAGACTCCCTTCCTTTCAGGAGTTAAGCTTGAAGAAGAAGATTCTTCACCTATGGTAAATAATACACTATATAGACAACTGATTGGGTGTTTGTTGTACCTTACACATACTCAACCTGATATTTCTTATGTAGTAAGTGCAGCTTCAAGATACATGGATCAGCCTCATGAGATCCATTGGAGAGCATCCAAAGGGATCCTTAACTTTGTTCAGGGAACAAAAACTCATGGGATCTTCTACAAAGCTAAATCAGATCTTGATTTGATTGGGTTTACTGAAAGTGATTGGGAAGGTGACAACACAGATCAAAAGTCAACATCAGGATATGTGTTCATGCTTGTTGAAGGACATATCAGCTGGTCAAGCAAGAAACAGAGTGCCATTGCACTCTCATATACAGAAGCAGAGTACAGAGGAGTTTTAAATGCAGCAACTCAATGTTTATGGTTGCAGGGGTTACTTGGTGAGTGTGGCTTTGAATCAGAATAATCAACTACTATCTATTGTGATAATCAGAGTACCATTTGAATATGCAATGATCCAGTTTAGAGATAGAGAACCAAACACATTGAGATCCATATGCACTACATCAGACAACTTGTGCATGATGGCACCATTCACCTACTCTTGTGTTCATCTTTAGAACAAGTAGCAGATATATTCACTAAAGTTTTTTGTGAGAAGACATTCAGTAGTCTCAAATCACTGCTGGGGATTGCTGATCATGCTGTGAAGCATGAGTGATGACAAGATTTTCAAATTTTGTTTTACTGTCCATGTTTAAGGGAGGATTTTTCCCACTGGGTTTTTTCCTCTTTCCTTGGTTAAATGGACATGCAGTATGTAAAGGGTGACTAATCCTTGTTGCTAGGCCCTATAATTTTCTAATATTTTACTCATAAGTCGGGCTTAAGGGGGGGTGTTATAATAATCAACCCATAGTTAGCTACCTTAGACATTAATTAATCCATTTTTGTCGTATTCGCCTAGTTTCCATATTCCACCTTATGCAAGTTGTCCTCCACATGTCCAAAGTGGTCAAAATTGCTGAAAATGAGTCATGGAGCACTTGGGAAACCACTTGGAATCAATTTTTCTTTATTCCTGGCCTTCCTAGCACAGCTCTGCTTTTTTTGTTTTATTGCCTGCTTTTGCTGAGTTTTAAGGCAATTGGAAAGTTTGGCTAGGTGAAGTCAACTTGTTTTTTGTCCTCATCATCCTCCACTCTTTTCTACTAAGAAAAGCATGTAATATTTTTCCTTCCATCATCTATTAGCTTTCCTAATTGATTTTTCCAATTCGTGAGCTCCTAGACAGATTTGGAAACTGCTTTATGCACCTATGGGGGATTTTCTTAGATTTAGTAAGCCTGCTTTTGACCAAATTCGAATGGATTCCCAATGCATTCAAATCTCTCATATAATTATTTATTGTGGTAGCCTATGACTTCATAGGGTTGGCTATTATACACTTATTCAATACAGATTAGTGTTCTGCTCCATATTTAGTCTCCTTTGTGTGTAATTTGCATGTGTAATTGGTAATTTTTGTGAGTGTAATTGTTCTAACACCTAGGTTCAATTTACACAAAATGTAGAGCTCATTTAAGTTACAGACAAACCCCAACCCAAAACACATCCATTAGAAACCATACTCAAGAAAATCCAAACCTACGACGAGTGATAACTCAGTCATAACCACAAAGCTAAGAGGGGACAAGTAAACACTTGCGCAACAGGTTACCATAATGGGTGTGGATTTTCCCACAAGAAGCGACACAAGCTTGTTTTTCCACATCATGTAACCTGCAACCACAGGGAAGAAAACATGATGAGAAGTATGCCAATAATCAAACCAAACAAGCTAATTTTGTTGTGAAACCATAATACCATCATACATGTCGAGCCATTGTTGTTTTGCCTCTTTCTCCCATGCAGGACCAGAGCACAAGTAGCAAGGCTACGAATGAGCCAAGCTAACAACTAAACCAAGCCTGAAGTTGGGTTGCCACCTTTCGCAAGGCACATTTATGTCACCAATCTGGCCTCGAATATTGTTTACAAAAAGCCACAAATCCATAGTTCTTGTCACAACATTAAACCTTGTCCAAAACCAATGTGAATTTCATAAACCCATTCATGCATTGAATAACTTAGGCTTTAAGCCCTAATTCCATGGCATATGAAATATGCCATGGAATGTTTAAGCCAAGATTTTTACAAATATTCTCCAACTATATAAAAACCATATAGTAAAATTATGTTAGGACTTGAACAAGTCATAAGCCTTTACACCATAGTAAACAAGTACCGCATAAATAATAACTCTGTGTCACGCAAGTAATGAGTGCAATAGTGACCCCGTCATGATCATAAAGTTCCTAATGACAATAAAAATAATCAGTCTAATGTCACTAGGATACAGCTTCAAATGCGAGCGCTAGTGACCACAATGATCAACACTTTCCGTTAACTTTATAAACAAATTTTCCGTAGCCAAGTGCACCTACACACAAATGGGACAAGAATGTATTAGTTTGAAATAAATATACTGATGTGACAAGTAGAAACTATTGCCTCTCAGGTGGTTGCAAGGGAAACTAGTCCCACTGCCACACCCCTTTATCCATTAACAAGGTCAAGTTAGAATCATGTATATGACAATAAGCACATGTTATAAACAATGAAGTACATAATCAAATAACTAACTTACACATCAATGCTTAACCAGAGTACAAAAAGTAATAAATATCATGAAAACATAAGTAACACAGTAATAATGACATCAAGAAATATGGAAGTAGGACGTAAGAATAGATTATGACAATACAACATAACAATCAGAGTACGACACATTTCACAAAGTTGAATTAATGTCCAACATAGGTATTTTTGACTAGCCTAATAATTTTTTTTTTAATTTTCAATTTTTCGATACATTACACAGTAATAAGTAATTTGTGATATGTGTGAATATATGTTAGTTCATGTGTTCAGCTCAAATCTTATCAAGTTCTCAACATCTTTCATAACTATAAGCTCTCAATCCCATTACATATGTATCATGTCATCTCTAAAACACCCTTTCACCTCAGGAGAAAGTTTGAAAAAATATCTATTGATTTGAAAATTTTGATTTGTCAGTAGAAAAGTGTTCATGACAAAAGTGGAAATGGTTTCAAGCTAAAAGAATAAGTTTGTGAAGTGGAAAGTTCTATTCATCAAGAAATCAAGTCTTTGGAAGGAAAGATTGCGAAGCACAAATTTGATATTAGCAAACTACATGGTCCTTTAAACAAAGTTCAAAGGTTATTAGTTGCAATGGAAAAGGAATGTGATTGGTTGGATAAGGAGGTCACATGCTTAAGGCTCCATGTGTGGAGAACGTCACTGGTTCATTTGAAATGGTGAGTGTATCTTGTTGCATCCTCTAAATTTTCTCTCTACAAACACAGACCTACATAATGGAAGGGATGATTGCAAACTTTTCAATTCTATTCAAAAGGTCTATCACAAATAAATTTTCATTGACATAAAGACCTAGGTGGTCCCAATTAGACAATAATGCTAAAAGGGTCAATAGGAACCTTTATCATAGTACAGTGGGCCCCATTGTAGTAACTAAAAGTTGTTGGAGGTGTTATATTCCTATTTGCACCTTGTGAGGATATAATTCAATATTCATAATTACCTTGGTACATATCAATGCAATAAATGTTATAAAACTACATATAAATCCCTTACAAATAACAACATCACATACCCTTTAGTTGGTATATAACAACATCATGCCATGAAAACTGGTGGGATGAGAAAACACTACCAAATGAAGTATTATAGAATTCCTTCCAATCCATAAAAGCAATTCAAATATGAATAACATCCAAGTGAACTGGAACTCAATAGCACAGAGTAGGCCATTTCATAATAAGGTGTCTTTCCAAGAAATCCAAGCATGTAGATATTGTTGACACACATGTTCAATCTAGGAAAATATTTTCCTAACAAGATTATAGAAGTGTTTAGAGGTACTCTTATACAAAATGCTACTCGAACCCATAACTCCTCCAAAACTTTAAAATTTTGAATTTTTTGTAAGAATCTTGCATGACCAACCCCTTATGAGTCTTTAAGATTCATTAATCACCAAAATTTTGAATATGCAGATTATGTTCTAACACAAACAATGGATTTACACTATAATAACATATCTCATATCATAACAACATAAGTGAATTTTTAGTAAATTAAATATACCATGAACTTATAAAAAATATCAACTCCAAGTTCACAATTCCTTACAAATGTCCTTGCTTTTCATTTTCTAAGGATAAATGTTACATCCACATCTATGTATTTTTTCCAAACTATATTTAGCACCACTATCATAATGGGAGATAGTTTTTCCCTACAGTAACTTGTTCCAAACAGTTGAACATAAACCATCTAGTTCTATAGAAATACAATAGATATAGTCGAAATCATATGAACATGTTTACTTCAAGAAAAGCTTGTCTTACTAGTTGGAAAAAAAACACATTACTGGGAGGGAAGGAAGGCATGAAGAAATTTCACAAAGAATTTTCCTAGTGATAAGTATCCACTATGGTTACCACCCTCAATCTGGAATATGAGGTGGCAATGGGGAAAAATTTCATGTTAATAATATCACATATATACAATGCAAAAGTAGTACCCAGTGACCTAATTTGGTCTTAGAAAGTACTAATGAGTCCCACTGTTAAAATAATGGTGTGCATTCATGTAGAACCGTCCGTTTGGACTCACCCAGTGTATAAGACTTGCCACATATCAATGTCTAATAGTAGCTTGACCAATATTTTGTGAAAACTCTCATTTCCTAGGGAACCCTTCATAACTAAGGTAAAATTACAACATAGAAATCCTACCCAAGCTACAATTCCAGTAATGGTATTCCTCAAGTAGTGCCAGTGATGAAGAAAGAGATCATAGGGTTTCGTAATGATTGGATTTGGGCATAAATAACAACACCAAATGTAAAAGAACTCAACATAGTTTTGTGCTCATGTTGTGATTCCTTCCCAGGTCCATATCATTAATATGTGGAAACCATATCTCAACATGATATTTAAAAAATACATAGTTGAAGGTGACTGGAGAAATCCAAAAATACTACAACGAATGATCCTTCAACTGATTATGATGCATGAGGATCAATACTATGTTTGAAGACCTTGCTTATTATGCTATATTATGAAGGGTTTATGATGCATGCATATTCAAACAATTTTTGAAGACCTTGTTCATTAGATTGCATTATGGAATATCAATGGATCGACTGCTATTATTTCCAACTCTTGATTCCTATTTTCTCATTCAGTATTGTATTACGAGGCATCACCACATATTTTGATGCATGATGGCACATATATGTTGTTGTCACATTTTAGATCCTTCACCTACACAATTCCAAGCATATTTCTTCACTTGAGGGACATCTCGCCTAATCCCTACAACCAATTACATATGTGGAGGCATGCCACATTACTAGGATCTAAATTTGGATGGGAACTTTGCATTCTTACACCACAGATGATGTTACGTTGCTAAATTGCATGGGTTAATAGATTCAATGGGTTGAGTACTTGAGGAGAGGAAGCTCCTTTGACCACAATTTGTTCACATATGGAGGAATGCTATGCATATTGCAAAGGTTATTTCACACACTTGTATTCACAAGTTTCATGCACATATCTTGAGGAACAAACATTAACTAAGGGGTTCCTAAGGTTGATCTCAAGCATGGTGTGTGGTTTGGCCACACATTTTGGAGCACTTCACTCTACCGAAATGAGTAATTATACAGATTGCAATTTCTGTATAAACTCTTGAAAGTATGGAAAACCTGTATAAACTACTACGAGATAACAACAGGATTCCCCTATGTAGTAATTAAACAAATGATACAATTAATACTCTATATGTCTCTTACATTAAACCATCTATATAATTGTGGTTTAGAATCTAAAATAAAAGAAATAGTGTCTATGATAAGACTTTCAAGAATTAAATAAAAATTGCGTTAGCAAAGTCATTTAATATACACTGTATTATGAAATCAGAGATGACTATCCACCTTTTGTGGAAGAGATGATATTAGAGCAGGACCTTGTATACATATGTTTGTATTAAAGCAATAATTATTTAATTTTGAGCCACGTGAATGAAACATTTTGTCCATGTTACTTTATTTCAAATTTTAAGATTCTGGATTATATCTTAATGGATTTCATATTCATTTAATTGAATATTTCATTTCATGTGGACAAGGCTAAATGATTATGATGCTTTCAATGTTTAGTATTTACTACATTGGAAATTGTTATGTTTATTACTTCATGTTTTGTTTATGCATTTATGGCCATCGTTTTCTAAATCAGAATTTTTTATTGCTAAGAAGGATAGTCTATGTGAATTCTTTAAGATTGTTGATTCCCATTAGAAGGTTAACTATGAAAATTGTATTGGTCATTTTGTATACAACATGGTTTTATAGAATCATATTTTTATAATCATATTTTTTTACAACATGGTTTTGGAGACACAAGACAGCTAGGTTGATTGGTATCATATTGCACATGGCAATAGAGGATTCCCTGCATTTTCTGTTACAAACAAATAAAACAAAAGGTTCTAGTAATTTGTTGAATGTCAAATCACTCAAGCCTAACTCTGCATCAATATGTTGAAAGCTTCTAAAAATTCCATCTCTCTACTGGAAATCCTACTAATAATGGTTCATTTAGAAGCATTTTCCAACGGTATCCCACAAACGCAACCGATGGAACCTGATGTTAAGAGTGGTGGATTGCATGAAGCATGGAATAAGGGAAATAATGAAAATTAAAGGATGGAAGTAAACAATGGTAGACACTCAAGGTAATAACATGAAGATGGAAATTCGACAATTGGGGGTTGCACATATTCCCAAAGTGGTCAACGTTTGGCCCTTCTTTAGAGGTGGCTTGATGGTTTTGCATGTGGGTCCATTATATTGGCACATGGTTTTCAGTTTTTTAATGCATATTTTAGAGGAGCATGCCCAAAACCCTTATCATAGCATGCACAAAAAATCACAGCATGCCCAAAAAAATGAGGTGATGCTTACCCACTAAGCCATGAGATCCAAATGTGAACCGTGAGCTCCAAATCTGAACCTTGATCTCGAAATGTCAACCTTTAGCTCCAAATCAAAACCGAGAGCTTCAATTATGAACCGTGAGCTCTAAATCAAAACCGTGAACAGTGAGATGGAAATCGAAATCACAACCCTGAGCCGCGAATGAAAATGTCAACTGGGAGCGAGTCCAGATTTTTGAAATGACAACCCTGAGGTGTGAATCAAAATGCCTACCATGAGCTGTTAGTTTTTCAACATTAAGCTAGCATTATGTTAGGATCTTTACTGATAGAATAAGAAGTACAACAATCAAACACAAGAGACAATGAACACAGTGTTTTTGATCGAGGAAACCATAAATGGAGAAAACCCTGCAACTTCCTTAGGGATAGAATCAGCACCAAAAGAATAAAAGCCCCAAAACAGTAAGATGCACTTCTGACAGCAGTAGTCTTCTTCTTGTCTAGTCCCATGGTATTTCCTTCCTCAATAATGCGCCACACTTGAGTGAGTGAGTGATGTGTGTGATAAATAGAGAGACTCACTCTCTATTTATATTCTTTCATTCACTTGAAGTGCACTCAATCATGTCGGCCTCACTTAACAATTACTTACTAGAGCTGACATCTTTATGAGTGTCTAATAACCCTAGTGCCCCAAAACTGTGGGGACTTTAAGAATGGCTTGACATGAGTTATTTACATTATTGATCCTCCCGATCGGAGCATCTGGGTATGACAACATGACTCAAATACATAATAGATACATCCCAGAATAAACATCGGGTTACAATACATAAGATACATAGATGAATACATTCCGAAGTTACAAATACATCAACAGGAGCTAGTCCAAAATGTCAAAATGATACACTAGAGCCGTGAAATTACATAAAAATGTCTGAAATTGCATATCAATGTCCAAAATGTGAGTCACGACAATGTGAGAAAGACAATGTGCACAAAAAAAATGAGAAATACAATGTGAACAAATAAGAAAATTGGTTCCAAATTTTATATTTCATTATACAATTTTTAACTTAGGTCATACAAAATATATGTATTGCCATAGTATTTTTAACTTAGGTATAGTGTATTTTATTATATGTATTGCCATAATAGTTATTTTTATTAGGTATAGTATATTTAACTTAGGTATAGTATCTTTTATTATATGATGATGATGATGATGATGATGGTGATGACCATGTACATATAATATGAAATGATGAAGATGATGATGATTATGACGATGATGATGATGATTATGACGCTGATGTTGTTGTTGATGAAAAAAATGATGCTAATGATGACGACGATCCCTAATACCTACAATGAAATGATGAAGATGATGACGCTGATGAGGACGATGATGATGATACCAAATTGTTAACATAAATGATGACGGCGATGGCGACAACGACAGTGATGATGATGAAGATGGCGATGACCATGTTGATATCATATGAAATGATGAAGATGATGACGACGACGACGACGACGATGATGATGATGATGACACTGATGATGTTGTTGATGATGTTGATGATGCAGATGATGATGTTGATGATGATGATGATGTTGATGACGATGATGCTGATGAGGATGACAATGATCCCTAATCCCTACAATCTCACCTATTCCCTATAATGAAATGATGAAGATGATGATGATGATACCAAATTGTTAACATGCATGATGATGATGACGATGATGATGATGATGATGATGGAGATGACCATGTCGATATCGTATGAAATGATGAAGATGATGACGATGACGATGATGATGATGAGGATGAGGATGTTGATGATGGTGATGCTGCTACTGATGATGATCATGATGACGACGTCGATGATGTTGACGATGATGTTGATGATGATGTTGATGATGTCTATGTCGATGATGATGATGATGATGAAGATGCCGATGACCATGTGGAGATAATATGAAATGATGAAGATGACGACAATGACGATGCTGATGTTCATGATGTTGTTGATGATGACGGTGATGCTGATGATCATGCTGCCGATGTTGATGATGACGATGTTGATGGGGATGACGACGATCCCTAATCCCTACAATATCACCTAGTCGCTACAATGAATTGATGAAGATGAAGATGATGATGATGATGATAATGAAGACGACGATGACGACGATGATGATGATGATGAACATGGCAATGACCATGTTGATATAATATGAAACGATGAAGAATATGATGGACAATTATGATATAATCTGAAACTATGAAGATGATGATGATCATGACGTTGATGACGATTATGATGACCATGATGATGATATCACATGAAATGATGAAGATGATGATGATAATGATGATGGATGATGAGGATGAGGATGCTGGCGACGATGACGATGATGATGACGATGATGATGTTGATGATGTTGATGATGATGTTGATGATGTTAATGTCGATGATGATGATGACGACGCCGATGATGGTGATGATGATGATGATGATGATGATGAAGGGGATGACCATGTTGATATAATATGAAAGGATGAAGATGAAAATAATGACGATGATGATGTTTTTTATGACGATGATGATGATGATGATGTTGTTGATGATGATGATGATGAATTGATGAGGATAATGATGATCCCTAATCCCTACAATCTCACCTAATCCCTACAATCGCACCTAATCCCTATAATGAAATGGTGGAGATGATGATGATGATGATGACGATGATAGAAAATTGTTAACATACATGATGATGACAATGATGACAACGACGAGGATGATGATGATGAAGATGGTGATGACCATGTTGATATCATATGAAATGATGAAGATGATGACGATGACAATGATGATGATGAGGATGAGGATGATGACGATGTTGATGATGATGATGATGACGACGATGATGATGACGACAACGATGATGTTGACCATGATGTTGATGATGATGTTGATGTTGATGATGATGATGACGACTATGGTGGTGATGATGATGATGATGATGATGAAGAAGAAGATGTAGATGACCATTTTGATATAATATGAAATGACGTAGATCACGACGATGACGATTATGATATAATTTGAACAATGAAGATGATGACGATGACAATGATGATGATGTTGAGGGGGACGTCGATGACGACGACGATGATGACGATGATGTTGATGATGTTGAAATGATGAATATGATGATGATATGAAATGATGAAGAAGATGATGATGATAATGATGATGATGATGGTGAAGAAGATGATGATGATGATGATGATGATGATGATGATGATGATGTTGATGATGATGTTGACGATGATGTTGACGCTAATGATGATAATGATGTTGATGTCGACGCTGACAATGATGATGTTGTTGTTGATGATGGTGATGGTGGTGGTGATGATGCTGACAATGATGTTGATGATTATGTTGATGATGTTGACGATGATGATAATGACGATGATGGTGACAATATTGATGATGATGAAGATGGTGACGATGATGATAATGATGATGATTAGGTTGATGGTGATGATGATTATGAAGATTATGATGACAATGATGATGATGATGATGATGATGATGATGAAGATGATGATGCTAATGATGAGGATGATGATTGATGATGATGAAGATGATGAAGGTGAAGATGATGATGATGATGATGATGATGCTGATGATGAATATGGAGACAATGATGATGATGAAGATGATGATGTTGACGATGATGAAGATGATGATAATGATGATGATGATGATGATGTTGACACTGATTAATATGATGATGAAGACGATGAGGACATGATGAGGATGATGTTGATGACGATGAAGATGATGATCATGATGGTGATGACGATGATGATGATGGAAATGATGATGATCATGATGGTGAACATGATGATGATGATGATGATGATGATGACAATGATGAAGATGACGATGATGACGATGATGATGGTGATGACGACGACGATGATGATGATGATGATGATGATGAAGATGAAAATGATGGTGATGATGATGATGGTGGTGGTGATGAAGATGAAATTGATGGTGATGATGATGATGATGATGATGATCAATATGACGATGATGATCATGATCATGATGATGGCGATCATATTGATGATGATGATGAAGATGATGATGATGATAAAGATGATGAGGATGATGGTGACACTAACGACGATGCTGATGATGATAAGGATGATGATGATTATGATGATGATGGTGATGATGATGATGAAGATGAAGACGATGATGATGATGATGATGACAATGATGTCGACGATGATGAAGATTATTTTATTTTCGTATGTTCTCCTTGTTGTAAATCTATGATATCATTAATGTTATTAACTCTTTTAAAAAAAAGTAATATAAAATAATATTTCTAATTAAATATTTACCATTCAATATATTTCATCATCTTCTTCATCCAAGTCATCATCTGTATCATCATATCCAGATTCAATATTGTAAGGATTGCCAATATCATCATCGTCATCTAATTCAATTACGATCATCATGCCATCATCAATATTATCTTCATGGGAATTGTCTTCTACATCATCTGATTAAACTAATTCATGGATATCTTCTTCTAGATTATCATGATCATCTAACTCATGTTTATCATTCTCTTAATCATCGTATTATTCTTCCAAAGTACCCTCTTCATTACCTTCATCTAGGTTATACTTTATCGTCCTTCCCCTTGAATCGTGTCTCACAACAAATTACCAGTGCACTTTACATGAACCTCCGAGTAAAATATATGTTAACATTGTCTTGGAAGAACATAGGGATATGTTCCTGGCTCAAACAACCTTGTATTGACCATGGTAAATCCATTATTATGCTCAATAATAGTTCTTTTAGGATCATGTTTACTCAATAGTAACCTGTACCATTTGAAAATGAACAGAACTACCTTGAAGGATTTAAAGTCACACTGTAGAATATCTTCCAAATACCCATAGTATCATTTTTCTGAGAGTTCAGGATGGCTGTCACTTCAAGATGAAACATTGGTCACCTCAAAGATTGCATATATCCCACAATATGATGTTTTCTTTGTTTCATCCAATTTTTTGATGCGATATCTACAACCATTGCAGACCATATCCTTATGGTGCTTTACCTACAACAAGAAATACATGAAAAGATTACATAACGATTCAATATTTATGATTAACTACATCTTTATGTATCCATCCATGGAAAAGAACAACATGTACATAAAAATGTAATTTTTAAAATAAAATATTTAAAGTGATTGATTAATATGCTTTCCTACTTATCTTTTAAACCATATGCTAAATCAATTTCCCCTTTTGTAATATTTGTATCTCCATTGTGATCTATTTCTTTACCAATGAAGTCACACCTTCCCATGATATTCCATGACCCAATTTTTCACCTCATTAAATCCATACCTTCATCCAGTCAAGATTGTTTGTGATGTATAAATGAATTGCATACCACTATCGACCAACTGCTTGATCCCAATACACATTAAAATTCAAGTCAAATGTAAATTTTTTGAACAAAGTATATGCTCTTAATTGATGCAATAAATTTAATATGCAATTATAATATGTACGATATAATTAACACCCACTAGCTAATAGTTACCTTTTTTTTGGTTTATCCAACAATACCGAGAGGGGGGGTGTTATGGACGGAAACTTCCTATGGACTCAGGTGTGCCACAACAGACAACAAGACACCATAAATTAATATTTCCCAATGTTAGCACTTAGAATGTACCCAGGTTGTAAAAGGTACGCCCCGAGGTAACAACAAAACCACTTTAGGAAGATATTGGTATTCTCTCCCAGAGAGGGATCTCTCAACATGAACTTTGCAAATTGCAAGACCAAACGGTAACAATATTTAAAGGTTTATTTGGTTGAAACAATCACATATCCATGGGCAACGGAGTCATATACATATAAAAAGATTACCAAAATGCATACACAGGATTTTTCAAAGGCAAGATAATCACATAATTGCAGTCATTTCATTTGTCAGGGTGAAAATAGAAGAAATGAGGGAACAACCCATCAATACAGAGCGTCTAAGACGAATTCCATATCAAATTTAGTAGAAAAGATCATATAATACCTGAAACGATGAATAGATCATAAGCATATGAATTCTACACATCAAACACTATGTTCCAGATATGACAGAAAAAACAGAATGGAGCGTTACACAGGGAAAATTACAAATCACACAGAGAAAGAAAGCACGGACTGCAATGTCAATGATACATGAATCTCTGAAAAAAGAACTCTCATGCATTCATTCTGGTATTAAAAATAAGACAGATATGTTCTCCACCAATTACTTCATCTGATGGGTTCCAACCCCCATCTCATAAAAGAGATACAAATTTATAGATCAAACAATAAGTCTGCCTCCAGTAGATCAATAACAGAATGACCGACGTAAATTAGAGTTTGTAACTGAAATCCTACACCACTAGGAAGTTGTTACAATTCCATTCCTAACCGATCATAAAGCATGAAACAACTGGATAACAAACTTTGGTCCATCAGCTCTGAATCTTTGCCCCAACAGCTCCACGTCTTTTTCCAAATCAGCTCCAAGTCTTTGCCCCATCAGCTCGACGGTATCTGCCACTTGTTTCCTACGGAGGAAGAGTAAAATTTGTTTTCCCCAGCCGCTCTACAGCCTTCCACTGTTCGGAACTTGGGGTGTCGCTTTCCATCATTTCCCGGATGGCTACCTCGAGCTCCATGTATGTTTCGTAGGACTTTTTAGGCAATCTGGTTCTGATAGCTGTGAACTTCTGCAGGACTTTGAAATCTTCAGTTAACACGTCCACAATGGTTTGTCCCGACAGAATCTTCTCCAGCTCATTAAACTTTGAATGGTCCATACAAGCCCTGACAATCAGGTGATTATAATGTTCCTGCGGGAGCATTCGACCCTTTTCGTTCCAGAAGCACGGCAACCCGTCTTCGAACAGCCCTTCAAACTCCTTTTTGAACCTGTTGACCTGTACCATTAATTCTTCTGATTTGTCCTGAACAATATTCATTAACTGGTGGTTGTGAATGATTTTCTTTGCTGACAGGACTATTGAGACTCTGTCCTTTATTCCCATGTCATGCAACTTTTGATATGTTAATGAATTCAGGAAATCCAGGCTGTTTTGGGCTGTAGCGAGAGGTCTTCTCGCCATGTGTTCGTTTACCACTCTCAATCTTTGCTGAGCTGAATCTATCAATCCACACAAATCATAAATATAATTAAGGTAGTGCCTAAACTTGGTAACTTCAATACTTAAGGTGTCCCAAATGATATGCTTTGCCCCCTGAAGGGGGCCCTTCCCAATACATTTTTCTTTCAGTTCATCAACCTTCTGCTGTAATTGGCTCCTGTCCTGTAAGAGCTGCATTCTGATTTCACTTACCTTCGTTAACTCAGCTTTCACCTTTTCATTCTCGGCTTGCAATTCCTTAATAGTTTCCTCCCTTAAACTCACTTGGGACATAGAATCCAACAGGTCATCTGCAGAACAATCAGCTAATGGCTTTAGAATATCTACAATAGATAAGTCGTCACCGGCAGGGGTTTGGCTTATTAGCTCATCCATAATCTCCTTTTCCACAGTCTGGTCTTTCTTCATCATGGAAATTTGGGACAGTAGTTCTTCCTTCTCGGCATTCCACTTATCCTTCTCCTCTTGTAGCTCTCCAGCCTTCCCTTTGTATTCCATCATTTCCTGATGGAGTTTATCTTTCTCCTCCTGGAGGGCTATCAATTCAGCTGATTGGACATGTTCTGAGCCTAGCATCTTCAACCTCTTCTTCAAAACTTGTAGGGCATTATCTTTCTCTTCTAGCAACTTCTTTACGGCCTGGGTATTGTCTGAGCTGGCGATGTCTGCTTGCAGTTTTTTCACCTGAACAACATTTGCTTTGTTTTCCACTTTCTCATGTCTCAATTGGACTTCCAACTTGTCTACCAACGCTTGCAACTTATTTATCGTCATCATGGCTTGCAACAGGTCTGAATAAAGAATGTCGCTGGTTTGCTTGTGCAACTATATCTTGTCTGGAGTACTGATTTTGTCCAGACGGATTTCTATTTCAGACATTCTTTTAACATTCACAATGGCCATCTTGAAAGTATTCTTCTCTGCATCTCTAGCAGAAACTAGAGATGTTTTAGAACTATGCAGGTTCCTTACCCTCGGGAGCAGATTTCTTGTTTCCTCTAGGGATTGCTTCCTCTTTTCTATGTAGCTCGTCTTGAGCTATTCTTTTGATTTAAACAAGGGGCTGGACTTTGGACTGTTACCGTCACCTTCTGAATCTATAAAAGAAAACTAACTGACCTGTACTGTCTTCAGGGGAACCAAAGCAGCCTTTTTGAAAACTCCGGACACCCCTTCATCCACGATCTCACCTCCTTCGAGCAGCCTCGCCTTCTTATGGGATGTTTCTTCATCCATATCCATGCTCTCGGCTTCGGCCAAACTCCTCTTGACAGCAACACTGACACCCTCCGTGATTTGGATCTCTGAATGAGATGCAGGATGTGCCTCTGTCTCATCTTTGGACTCGTCAGTGAATTGGAGCAAATTAGCTGTTTCAGCTAACCCTTCAACAGCTTGATGCTCGAACGGTTTGTTCCTGTTTGCTTGATTTCTTAATGATATCACCTGGTGAGGGTCGTAGTTCATATTTACATCCTTAATGAAATCCATAGGTTCCATCAGTCTCTCTATACATGCCAGGGCACCTTTGCCTTTAAAAATGAAAGGGCCGACCTTAAAAGGAAATTTAATATTCAAAGATTTTTGGAAAGCACCGAAGTGATCCTCCTCTGATAACAACCTTTGTCTCATAAACTCCAGAGCAAAAATCCTTGGAGTTAAAAAAGAAGGCAACCTATAAGGCTGGACGGTAAAGCCGTACACTCTCAAAACAGTGTAATCTTTGTACAGGAACCAGTCTCCCACCCGACCTTCGGGTGAAGACTGCATCAAATATTTCATTTCATCGAAGACCCAGGGTGATTCTCCATCAAACAACATCCTGTATATTTCGGACATGATCGAATTGGCAAATTCGATCAGGTGGATTTGATTTGGCAAATCAGGAGAGGATAGAGTACTCAAGAACTTCAATTCGGTAACATTGTAACATATCAACATGTTAAGTAAGTGTGTTTGAAACCTAAAAAGCTGGACCTTGGGAAATTCAGTCAGCTGGAGGTGGATTGCTTCGGCAAGATACTCGTCTAAATTAAGTACAGGAACTGACTGGGACTCGGGACTCAAAGAATTTACTTTTAACAGGAAACCAAGGATAACATCACCTATACGACAATCGTCATCTAGACCTAACACCTGAAAAAACAAAGACATTACCAATTGCGCCTCAGTTCTAAAAAAGTGCAAGGGGTAAGGTAAGGAAAGGCCTTCCAGGGACCGACCTTCCTTCAGGATACTTGACAGGAATCGAGATCGAGCGTCGATTGGGAAACTTCGGAAAAAATCAGCAAGGACAGCTTCATTTACAGACTCACGGTTTCTAGGGTAACTTTCGGGCAAACTAAGATTTTCTCTTACTACTGAAGCATCAATTTTACACAATATCCTAGATGCGGACTGACTCAAAATGACCCTCTGAGAGGGAGAATAATTTACCGCGCACCATTCGGCAAATTCAGGGAAGTGGAGGGTTTGCTCCAGGGAGAAAAAGTATAAAAAGGAATTGCACACATTTAGAACATCATTTCCCTGCAAAAAATAAGACCATAACCTTTCTTTGCTGCCAGACACACTTCCTGTAGATAGGAAAGGGTCGCAGACACCTCTATGTCCATCTACCAAGAATTCTTCCCTTTCATCCGGGACCCGACCAGACACAGAAGCTTCGCTCTGTTGGTCCATTTCTCAATTTATAATAATAATTGGGCGAAGAAGTTACAGGATTTGAGGTCCTACCTAGCTCACTGTGAAGGTGCGTGTTCGGAGTGCGTCTGGTACTGACAACTGGAAGCGCCCAAATCGACAGGTCCTTTTCGCAGGGTCCCGTGCAATAAAATAATCGCAGAAGAGGTCAATTCTGCCTTTATAGGACCGCCCCGACTAGACACGTGGGAAGCATTTATTTCCGCAACCAATACTTATCTCTAACAGCTGTGCATCTTTCTCCTCCGGGTTCATTTCTGACCTTTGATCTCTTCTGTGCAAATTTCTGGCCTTCGGATCGTATACCACGTGTCCTTTTCCGCAAGGCATCTTGGCGCTAAGCACTGTGTAAGTTTCCATTCCGAGGTCGCTCGTGACTGCTGATGTGACGTACTTCCACCCCTCACCGTTGGATTAAACGCCACGTCCCACATTCCGCTGAGCCGTCTGACCTTAACTACCGTGCAACTCTGGGTTCTGGAAACATCTACAGCTGTCGATCTGATCTTCCTTTACGGGCGGGCCGTTGGATCATGTGGCGCCCACTCAATTCCACTGGGATCCTTCGCTTTATCCATTGGGCCACTTAGATCAGAAAAATTACTCCCCGCCGTTGATGCGATCTGCCTTCAGCTCCACACCGTCGGATCAAGCACCATGTACCCGATTCCGCCGGGCAATCCGGGATTATACTCTGCGCCTGTTCCTCCTCCAGAATTCTTTTCGGCCGTTGATGGGATTTCCCAGTGCTTGTAAACCATCCGATCATGTGACACGTACCACATTCTGCTGGGCGATGTGAGTTTATCCGGTGCGCAAGTTTCCATCCCGGAATAACTGTAAGCCGTTGATCTATTACCCTCTAATCTCCAACCGTTGGATCGAGCAGAAAATAATGAGTTCCGCTGGGTGGCTCAAAGGTTATCCCGCATGCATGTTCATCCCCCAGAAATCAAAATGGCCATCGATCCACGCTGTCTTTAATCCTCGGCCGTCGGATTAACCTCCACGTACCCCTTCCGCTGGAAGCTCTGGTGCTTATCCCTCGCGCAGGTTCCGGCTGCGGAATCAATCCCAGCCGCCGATGTGATCCGATTTCGTCCCTCCACCATTGGATCGAGAGGAATATATGTGATTCTGCCAGCTCCCATTTCTTTAACTAACTTGCACTTTCTCCCCGCGGATTTGTTATGAACCGTAGATCGTCCCCGGATCAATTTGTAACCCTTGATTTGCGCAGGCGGCTAAAGGCCCGAACTTCTGCTATTCTCCTCGCATGTCTTGAAAGGTGGAGGGAGTATCAGCCATGGATTGGCTCCTTCTTTCGATCACAGCCTAGGATTTTGCTAACTTGGCTGCTCTTTAGACCATTACGTCACTTTTGTACTATAATCTTTAAACCAAAGTATTTAAACAACACAATTTTACCTCCCCTTGGTCTTATATCTCTTTTGTTAAATACAGGTGTTAACAGATGGCTCCATCTGGGTATGATATCCTCCCTGCGAGGTATCAAAGAACTTGTAGACCAGGTGCCTACTTTTCACTTTGCATAATAATTTCCAAAAAACCCATTTTTCATTTTTGTGCATATATCATTTTTATGTATTTTTTGAGGAAAAAGGTAGCATGCCTCTGGGATTTTTTGGGGCTTTCACTGTAAGTTCCAAATATCTTCGGCCTACCATTTTTATTGGCATGTAAAAGAAAAATATGTACAGTCTATAATACAAGCTTTACCTTCCTCCCCTAGGATAGGTAATGCTTCAGATATCTCCCATTGACAGGGTTGCTCTCAAGAGAAACCCCGTTTGTGTACTCCAGCAAGAATGCATTTTTCCCTCTATATCCAACAATAACATAAGGTCCAACCCACATAGGGTCAAACTTCTTGTGCTTTTCTTCATTAGGGGCATCCCACTTCAGAACCAGGTCATCGATCTGGAATTGTTCTTCTTTGACTCTTCTGTCAAAAGTACTTTTCATTTTCTCTTGATGTGACTGTACTTTATTATAGGCCTTATACCTTCGTTCCTCTAGCTCAATGATCTGATTTATCCTCCGCTATATGTGGTTTGGTTCCTCTTGTTGATCTTGGAAATATCTCATAACTAGGACCCCTAATGACGCCGGAAAGATGAATTCAGTTCCATATACCAGTTGGAAAGGGGACATGCCAATTGCCCTTTTTGTGCTAATCCTGTCAGCCCATAGAGCATATTTGAGTTTGGTGTGCCAGGATATTTTGTTCTCCTCCAACAGCTTTTTGATGATCCTTACGAGACTTTTGTTTGAAGACTCGGCCAACCCATTTCCTTGAGGATAGTAGGATGTCGAATGATTCAGGCTTATGTGATACTTATGACAAAAATTTATCATTTTCCTGGACTTGAAAGCGGCGGCATTGTCTGTCACTATTCTTTTTGGACATCCAAATCGAGCCAGTATATTCTCTTCAAGAAATTCCATGATTACATTTTCAGTGGCCCTCCTAGTAGGAATTGCTTCTATCCATTTGGTAAAATAATATGTAGCCGTCAAAATCCACCTGTGTTGACCTGATGAATTGGGGTTTATTTCTCCAATAAAATATAAACCCCATTGCTGGAAAGGTGCCTCTACCGTAATTGGATTCAGAGGGAGAGGTAATACTTTTCTCTTACCGTCGAAAATTTGGCATTGATGGCATTTGCTGGTTTCTTTATATACATCTGAGAACAATGTAGGCCAATAATAACCAGCTCTTAGGATTTTGTTGGCTGTCACCTTCCAGGAATGATGTCCTCCACAGTCTCCCCTGTGAAATTCTCTTGTAATTTGCTGGGCCTCATCCTCCAGAAGACAATTTAGCAAAACCCCTCCAGGGTCTTTCCAATAAAGATATTTATTTATGATACAATATTTAGCAGACTTCAACTTTACATATCTGTCTCTTGACTTACTTAATCCATCTGGTGCTTACAGATTTCGGAGAACAAATACAATATCAGAATACCATGGAGAAGTTACAAAATCAACCATCACTTCTATATCTGTATCCAACTGATCAGGTTGATGAGATAAGAAATTTATCTGCAGAGATTCACAATTTGAGTTTGTCATCATCTTTGACAATCCTTTTCCTTTGATCAAATTCGCGGTCTTTATCTCTAGGTCATATTCCAATAAGGTAGCTATCCATTTGGCTCTCCTGCCTTCTGGATCAGGTTGGGTCAAAATTGCTTTCACAGCAGCGGTTGGGACATGTGCAATTATATGTGAATGCAGAACATACACTCTGAAATCTTTTAATGCTTTAACTAAAGCATAGGCTTGCTTTTCCATGATGTCATATTTCAATTCTCCATCCCGAAGTATCTTACTGAAGAAAGCTATAGGTTGTTCTTGGTTTTCGTCATTCTTCTGCAATAATACTGCTGCTATAGTATGCTCCGAAGCATAGGAGAATATTGAAAATTCTTTGGCAAAATTTGGACTTACCAGAACAGGGGCTTCTGAAATAGCTTTCTTGATTCCCCAAAATGACTCCTTGGCTTCTGCACTCCACTTTATTTCATGACCCTTTTTCAACATATTAGTAATACACATTAAAATCTCAGCAAAGCTTGGTATAAATCTCCTCAAGAAATTTACCTGTCCCAAAAATGACTGTACCTCCTTTTTGCTTCTGGGCTCTCCCACTTTTAGGATTGCACTTACTCTCTCAGGATCAATCTTTATGCCATCTTTGGATATTATATGGCCTAGCAGCTTTCTTTCCTCTAGTGCAAAATTAGATTTCTTCGGATTCAGAGATATACCGTATTTCCTGCACTTCATGAAAACCTTCTCAAGGTGATGTAGATGTTCTCTGTCGGACTTAGAGTAGACTATGATATCATCCATGTAGATCACCACAAAAACTCCAATTTCCCCTACAAAAGCGATGTCCATAGCTCGCTGGAAAGTGGCTCCTGCGTTCATTAAACCAAAAGGCATCTTTGCATACATGAAAGTGCCCCATGGTGTAGTGAAGGAAGTCTTCTCCTGATCTTCTGGTAACACCTTGATCTAGTTGTACCCGGAGAAGCCATCCAGCATCGAAATCCTTTCAGCTCCCACCACTTGCTACAGCATGTGATCCATCTTGGGTAGGGGATAGTTATCTTTCATGGAGACCTTATTCAAATTGCGAAAGTCTATGCAGAGTCTTATCTCTCCACTCCTCTTTCTGACAGGGACCAAATTTGCAACCCACTTAGAAAATCGGAGGGTTACAATAATCTTGGCCTCAAATAGCTTCTTTATCTCCTTCTCAATGATAGGGAGCAATTTAGGGTTGATCCTCCTGAGCTTCTGTGTAAAAGGCCTCTCTCCAGGCTTTATAGGAATAGTGTGTTGTATGATAGATGTATCATATTATTTGAGGTCTTTATAACTCTAGGCAAACACATCAGTGTACCTTTTCATCAACTCTACATATTCCCTTTTCTCCCTTTCAGGCAGCTTCTTGGATAGTTTTATGATTCTAGGATTTTCCTCAGTGCCAATATTTTTATCTTCAACTGCATCACCAACTGGTTTCACTTTGGGGTTCTTGGCAACATCATTTTGATCAAAGAGTCTTTCTAAAGGGATCAGGCCTCTTGGTATGAAATTGTTTTTGAGCTGGATGATATCTTTACCTCCCAAGGTCTTCCTCAACTTCTTAGCGTCCTCTTCTGACTCAATGTCTTCATCCTCTTCGGGGGTCTTATCATTTCCATTTTCATTTTCAACCCGAGTATTCACAAACTCTCCTGACAACTCTAGAAATATTCGGATCTGCATATCATCTTCAAACACCTGCCAGTATTTGTAATTGTCAAGGATAGAAGGTCTGTTCAAAATCTCCACCTGGTATTCCCTTTGACTGGTCATAGGAGTTTCAAATTTTCCAGCGGCTAATGCTAAGGAATCAGCCACCATACTGTCAACCCTGGGAACCACCTGAATTATATACTCTGTACAGAAATTGCCAAGCATATCCCATACTTCATTTTTGTAAGCCCGCATCCGAGGATGCTTAGTTTGATAACTCTCATTTACTTGATTTATCACCAATTCGGAATCTCCCAAGATCTTGACCCTCTGAGCCCCTAGACCCTTCAAAGCATGTAACCCCAATAACAAGGCCTCATACTCTGCTACATTATTAGTGCATTCAAATAGCAATTTGTATGACAAAGCTTTGAAATCATGGATAGGAGAAATGATGTAGACACCAGCCCCAGCACCAACCTTTGCAACAAATCCATCAAAATACATGATCCATTGGCCTTCTTTTTTCTGTTTTTCTTCCAGAGCTTGCTGTTCCAAAACTTTTTTTTCTTTATTCACCTCATACTTCTCCTGTTCTTCAGATTTCTTTTGCAATGCAGCTTCCAAATCATGTGGGGCAGCATCATTAAAGAAAATGGAAGATCCCAAATCAGTGTCAATAGCATATATATGATGAACTTCGGGCTTATCTTGACTGCTAACCACATAAGGAGTTCTCTTTTCGCTATACAGCCTTCTGCTTCCATCTAGAACTGGGATGGTAGCATATGACATGTCCATCTGCAAGCTGCCTTTCAACTTAGAAGTCCAGGATCTTGACAGCAATACCCCAAATTTGGGCGGGATGTCTGCCACTACGACATCCATGAATATTGTCTTAGAAGGCAGTTTGTTCAGGGTTACCACCATGTCCTTAATTAGTCCAAAGCATTTTACCTTCTTGGAATCAAAAGAGTACAGATCTTTATAGGGCCTTGTTACCTCCAATCCTAAACTTTCTACCACTCCTTTGGGCATCAGATTATGTGACGCCCCAGAATCCAACATGGCATTGTGGACCACTTTGTCGAGCACCTTCAGACTTAAGTAGAAAGGAGGCACCTCTTCACCATCTAAATTCTTAGCTTTTGATCCAAATGATATGGTAGGATTATCATCATTCAAATTTAAAATGTCGGCTTGCCCTTCACCTTGGTCTTTGACCATTTTTGAAATAGTGTCTCTGTATTCAGTATTTCTCAACAACTCATTAAATGGAATAGAGATCTTCAGTTTAGACAGCTCATTTTGCAGGTTAAAACCAGCACTAATCTTTTCTACCTCAACCGGAGTCGCCTTTTTTATTACTTTATCCTTCTATACATCATTTTCAACCTCTCTACTTACAGAGGGCTCTTTCGGTATTTCCTTCCCCTTTTCCCCATTCAAAGAACTAGAGGAAGGCTGATTTGGGTTTGCTTTCCCTTTATTTACAGGGACATCTCTATTTCTCAGCCTCATTTTCCTTTGGACATCATCCATTGCATGCAAATAAACTCTTTGATATAGTTCATTGTCAAATTATTCATTTACATCTTCTTGCCCGAACATATTATGCTCCTCTTCAGTAAGGTATATTTCAGAATCCTGCTCCCCAAACAGATGGATCTCATTTTCAGGGGGGTCTTCTTCATCACCAACATAATTTTCAGGGAATGGAGGACGGATGGGCTGCTCTTCTTGGTTTCTTGGATTCCTCTGGTATCTTTGTCTATTTTGAGGGGGAACGGGGGGATTTGGTCTTCTGAAGTTTGGATTCCTGATTTGGGGATCCCCTTGCTCTCTATTGAAAGGCCTAGCATCCATGGTTAACTTATCCATCAACTTCCCCATAGTCTTCAGCATTATGTCAAACTTAACATCTGCAGCAGAAGATGAAGCAGAAGGTACATTTTCTTCTTTCCTCCTCCTATCCACATCTCTATGTTTCATCTTTCCACTTGCCATCATGTTAGCCTCCACCTCTAGGGCATCAGTAAACATGGCAGCAAGGGTTGCTGATTTCCTCTCCTGCAGTGAAAAAGCAAAATCATTATCAAAAGCTCCAGCATAGTGCAGTTTAGCAACTGCAGGAGAAGGCTTTATATCCTCTGGAATAGAGTTATAAGCCCTCATGAATCTACTTGAGAATTCATGAACAGACTCAAAACCTCCCTTCTTGAGACCATTATACTGAGACAAAAGTTGCAGAGGATTCAGTTTATCATCCCACCTATCCAAAAATGCATTCTGAAAGGCCTGAAAATTTATAATAGAACCTTGTGGAAGGTCCTTAAACCACTTTTTCGCCTCTCCAGACAGACTTTGGGCAAATAACCGCATTTTGACATCAGGGTAGTCCACTTCTTCCAGGTCAATGAAATCTTCAAACTTGGCGACATGTTGTTTTGCAGTTATCTCCCCTTCCCCATCAAATAAAGAAATTCTTTGGGAATAATTTTGGGGAAGGTCATGTAATGCAGCGGGTAAACACAAGGGAGCAAACCTAGCGGCCATTGGTGTAGGCGGGTTCACAGGAACCGAGATAGTTTGAGTATGATCAGAAGCAGGTGTATAAGTTTCACGGGCTTGTTGCACGTCCCCCCGGATGGAATCTAACAGATAAGTCTCTAACCTATGAGGATTGAACTCAGTGTTTGCAAGGTCAGATTTAGACTTGGTTCTGAATAGGTTTTGTGCAGTATCAGTTTCCCATCCTAGGTTATTATGGGAATCTGGTGATGATGATGGGCCGAACAAAGGAGAATCTAGCTTTTCTTTATTCTTCTTTTTAAACAATCTTTCTGGATCTTCAAAGCTTTTCAGAATTTGGGTATCAGAGTTACCTCGTGTATGTCTTCTTGAAGCCAGAATGTCATTCTTGAATTCTGGGACAATTTCACAGTGGAATCGCCAGGGAAAATACACAACCTCCTTTTGTTTCCGAAACTCCTGTTTGCCAACAGAAATCTCTCTTAATCTTTGTCGTTCTCCCGAGGCAGATATGTACTTTGGTCCCTGGAAACGGCGCCAGTTTGTTAGCACTCAGAATGTACCCAGGTTGTAAAAGGTACACCCCGAGGTAACAGCAAAACCACTTTAGGAAGATATTGGTATTCTCTCCCAGAGAGGGATCTCTCAACATGAACTTTGCAAATTGCAAGACCAAACAGTAACAATATTTAAAGGTTTATTTGGTTGAAACAATCACATATCCATTGGGCAACGGAGTCATATACATATAAAAAGATTACCAAAATGCATACACAGGATTTTTCAAAGGCAAGATAATCACATAATTGCAGTCATTTCATTTGTCAGGGTGAAAATAGAATAAATGAGGGAACAGCCCATCAATATAGAGCATCTAAGACGAATTCCATATCAACTTTAGTATAAAAGATCATATAATACCTGAAACGATGAGTA
>LPNX010800437.1:7505-19724 GCA_001517045.1 Pseudotsuga menziesii | reverse complement strand
GAACTAATAAGAGTCATGAGGTAGTCCCCTCTAATTGTAAAGGTGGGTCATCAGCACCCCAGTGTGGTTACTTGAGCCTACATGTTTAACTCGAGCCTACATGATTTAACTCGAGCCTACATGTCAAATGAGTTAACTTAAGTAAACAGATGAATATAAATAGAGGTGTAGTGCTCCTCATTTGGGACACACACACTCTCACTTGTGTAGCGTATTAGTGGAGAATAGAAGTAGCTGGAGAAGGAGGAGGATCAGGCTTTGATCTCCTTGTTGGTTTTATCTTTTATCTTTTTGGGGCATCTATATTGAGGAAGCTTTTGCTAGGTTTTTCCCTTTAGGGTTTTCCCAGGATAAATATTTGTGTTTCTTTTTTATGGTTGTGCTTGTCTATCTTTCAGTCATCCTGTTTATATGCTTTTGTCATGAAAATGAAATGAAATACTGATGTCTTAGCTAAGCATATGAAAATTTAACATGGTATCAGAGCTAACCTAAGAAGAAGACATTGTGCAGCTGCAGAAGCTAGGGATTCTTACTTTTTGGGTCTCTCTCCACTATCCATTAGCAAAAGTATGCCACGATAACTCTCCATTGAAGGGCGCATCTTTCTGTCGAGGCGGAATTCGATTCCAAGCATTTTCAGTTTTCGATGTGGAAATTAGGGATTTCTACAGAAGATGAATTTTTGAGTGAGACCAGCATAGGATTGTTCTCCTCATAAAAACCGAAGTCTAGAGAGTTGGATCAATAAATTTAGTTGGGTGAAACTCTGGGAAAGTCAAACCCTAGTTTGACCCCGAGCTAGAAAAACCCTAAATACTAAAACTGCTACGTTTTGGTACATTTGCTATATTCCGAGATTGGAGAAGGATCAGGAGCTGAAAATTGTAGGTGCCAAAAATAAAATCCTGATGAACACTGTGTCCAAAATTCATCCTCATATTCACTGTATTCTAGGCGATATGTTCTCTCCAAGTTAGGGTTCTAGCCTCTTCTAGAATTCATCCCTAAACAGGACACCTGGGGAGAATTGCAATATCTTGGGATACAAAGGTCCAAATGGAATTCCTAAAGATGTTCCAGAAAGAGTATGGACTTTAATTTCAGTGTTCTGAATATTAGACTCAGAAGATGAACCAGTGACACGTGGAATGTCGTACAACTTCTCTGTTCTAAACAGTCCTGTAACAGGTCACCGTGGGAAAAGGATCATAAATCCCAAATGGTGAAACCAATTCTAATGAAACATGTGGTTTTGTATCAGGGACATGCGAGGTTACCTTAGTACACAATTTTAGAGACAAAGGAGCAGAAATTTTGGATATATCATAGAAACAATAACAGGTATTTATGCAGAAGAAATTGGAAAATTAGGGCTTCCTGTTTCGGGAGCTTCCCTCCACTATTTTCAGAAATGGAGTACATTGGACAGCTCCATTTGAAGAGATCTATCTGTCTATCTAATCAGATCTGAAATATTCCATGTTTTGAAATTATGGTTTCTGTGACAAACCCTAGATTAGCCAACCAGGACGGACACTTCAAATGAGTAAGATCTAATCCTTTGTTATGTTCATTTGAGGTTCTCATTTCAAAGTGATCTATCACATCAGATTGATGATAAGATTGGTGAAGTTGACAGCTTCCAATCCT
Source organism: Pseudotsuga menziesii (assembly GCA_001517045.1). Classification (NCBI taxonomy): domain Eukaryota; kingdom Viridiplantae; phylum Streptophyta; class Pinopsida; order Pinales; family Pinaceae; genus Pseudotsuga; species Pseudotsuga menziesii. Next base: position 18,071 of record LPNX010800437.1, on the reverse strand, counting down.
AGAAGTATATGATCTCTCTGAAGAAAATGGATTGGACACATACATGAGCATAGAGGTTCCAGTTTCAGAGGGAGATGAGGAGAGAAGCCTTTCACAAGAAGAACTTGGTCAAAGCCCACAAGATCATTGATGATTCAATCACGAATCAACTTGTTCTACAAGTTCCTTCCCTAAAGACATCGATGAGGTTTGATTCCTTGACCAAGCTATTTGAAGGGAAGAACATAGATCGAAATATTACCTTAAGAAACCAGCTGAAGAATGTGAAGATCCAGAATGCAAAGACCATAAGGATCTCTCAAATCAAAGAACAACTTCAAGCGGGGAAAGAAGAAGTGAAGAATGCATAAGTGGTGATGGCCACCTTGAATGGCCTCCCAGGATCATGGAATTCATTCATTCAAGGAATGTGTTCCAGAAGGAAGTGATTACTTTCAGCAGACTTTGGGAAGAAGAAGAAGCTCGTCTCTGAAGATCAAGCTCTCATCTTCCAAAGAAGATCCCTCAATCAATGAGGAATATGAAGATCTCAGCTCTTGAAGAACTTCTTATCCACCTCAGCATTTGGATAAGAAACGATGCTATCATGAATGAAGAAGACGATGAAGCTGAAGACTCAAGAAGGAGTATACCCATGAAACAAATAAAGATAAGTATTCAATTGTCATTTCATGATATTTTTTTGTTATACATTTGATTATATTCAGTTGATGTGTTATGCATGATAGATTGTTTGCATTAATGACTGTATACTACTAATATGCATGTGATGGGTAAGTAGCTCATGGTGCTATACAACACTCCTTTGCTACTTATCAAACCTCTTTGCCGACATATTGGATTAGTGCACAATATTAATAATGTCATGGTGGAGATGGAAGGCATCTAGAAAGTTTATGTGAGATATGGATGAATGTTGTATTGACTAAATAGTTGCATGATGCATAAGAATTTTTCGTTATACATATGTTTTATGAAATAGTTCTAACCATGCAACTGGTGCATTTGAATTGTAGGAAAGGTCATGAAGAATTTTTCGTTATACATATGTTTTATGAAATAGTTCTAACCATGCAACTGGTGCATTTGAATTGTAGGAAAGGTCATGAACAACCTCCTACAAGAAAATAAGGATGAGACTTGTTCTGAAGAACAAGTGATGACAATTCAATATTCACTCCAATAAACATGAATCTGAAGCTCCCAGGGTCAGAGACACCATGACGGAAGAAAGAGCTTCAAAGAATGGTAGATCCACCTTGAAGGACAAACACCACCATGGGTACAAGAGATAACTCAAGATGAAGAAAAGAATGCTATAAAAGAAGCTATGATCAAAGAATAATAGTTGATCATGGGGAATGATGTATACGATATGATGGAACAAGTGTACAAAGCAAGGTTCATGATTCTCCCCAGAAAGAATAGACTATGCCAATGACATACTCTATTGATTAGTATATATCAAGCATAGAACCACCTGTACAGAATGAAAAGGGAAGATGATACTCCACTTCAGGGGGAGTGACTATAGAAAATTATATCTGAGTTCGACATGGTACGACATGATGGATAGCTTTGTGATGGATTGAGACTTTACCAAAAGTAAAGTGGGTTCCAACCTTCAAGGTTGAATGCAGAAGACTAGGATATGTTGATGACCTGAGAAGACAAACTCATAGAAGATGTTATGATACTAGAATGATGTTTGGGATATAGTACTCAAACCAGAAAGCAAGAATGTGGTATCTTCCAAATGGATTTGCAAGATATGATATGTTGTTGATAGAAGTAAGGTAAGAGTTGTGGCTAGAGGTTTCTATCAGAAAGAGGGAATTAATTCTGAAGAGACACTTACTCCAGGAAGCAAGGTACACTTCCTTCAAAACTATCATGGTAGTTTCTTCCATGATGAAGTAAAGACAAGCCTTCCTTAATGGTATGATTGAGAAAGATTTTTACATTGAATAGTCACAAGGATTTGAAGTTGAAGATAGAAGGAATCAAGTATGCAAGTTGAAGAAGTCCCTCTATGGCCTGAAGCAAGCTCCCGGAGCTTGGTATGGAAGAATAGATAGTTTCCTGATGAGCATGGGCTTTGCCAAGAGAAAAGTTCATCCTAACCTTTCCTACAAGGTTATAGAAGATGTACCTGTCATTCTATTACTATATTTGGATGACTTATTCTTGACAGGGAATGAGAAATAGATCATGGAAAGCAAGAAGAAACTAGCAGAAGAATTTGAGATGAAAGACCTTGGGTTAATGCATTATTTTCTAGGTCTGGAAGTATGGCAAAGTTCAGAAGGAATATTTATCAACTAGGGAAAGTATGTGGTAGGGATATTGAAGAGATTCAATATGTTGGAATGCAAATTCATGGCCACACCCATGGACTCCAACCTAAAGATGTTAGCTTATGACTCATTAGAGTTAGTGGATGTGACTCACTACAGACAGATCTTTGGGTCATTGATCTACTTAAAAAATACCAGACTAGACATTTGTTTTGTTGTGAACATCTTAATTCAATATCTTGTTCAACCAAGACGGGTTCACCTAGTAGCTACAAAACATGTGATGAGATATCTAAAAGGGACTATAGACTTTGGTCTATACTATGATGGTAGCCATGAGTATCAATTGTATGGATACATAGATGCATATTGGGCTGGAAGTATCTCATATAGGAAAAGCACATTAGGTATATGCTTTTGGTCTGCTATGAGTTCATGGTTTAGCAGGAAACAATCCAGTGTTTCTCTTAGCACGGTTGAAGTAGAATACATAGTAGATTCCTCTACTAAGTTGTGAAGCCATATGGGTTCAGAAGTTGATATCAGGTCTCTTTGACTTGAATATGGACACTACAATGATTCTATATGATAACCATAGTTGTGATGACAAAGAACCCTGTGTTCCGATGTAACATGTAGAAATCTGGTATTTCTACATACAAGATAAGATGCAAATGATGATACTGTAGATGCAGATGATGGTGATTCAGTATTTCTATACTGAATACAGTGATGATGATGTTTTAGTATTCTCATACTGAATATATAGATGATGATGATTTCAGTATTCCCATACTGAAGATATAGATGATATTTCAGTATTTACATACTGTAGATACAGATGATGGTGATTCTGTATTTCTATATTGAATATATAGATGATGATGCTTTCAGTATTCACATACTGGAGATACAGATGGTGATAGATCAGTATTCAGATACTGAAGATGTAGATGATGATGGTTTGGATGATGATGTACCGACGAAGCCTTTGCCTCGAGTAGAGTTCGAACACTTTCGAGACAAGCTTGGTGTTGTTCCAAAATACCTTCCTCAAAAGGGGGAGTAGTGATGTTGCAGTGGGATTGTATCATACCTAGGAATTTTCCCTAAAATGATCCAGAGACCTTGGTCCTCGAGAATGAAGAAGGATTGTATCATCCTGGGACATCTATCCATAATAGATCCGGTGACCTCGGTCATCGAGAACGTGATGGGTTTGTATCATCCTTGGGCACCTTTCCTAAAGTGATCCGGAGACCTCGGTCTTCGAGAATGAAGAGGGATTGTATCATCATGGGACATCTTTCCATAACAGATCTGGTGGCTTTGGTCCTCGAGAATGTGGTAGGATTGCATCATCCTTGGACATAGTCCTAAAGTGATAGGGAGTGATTATCCCATAATTGTATCCGGTGACTTCGGTCATCAAGAATGTGGTAGGATTGCATCATCCCTCACTACTACATTTCGATCCAAAATCTGACAGAAAAATCTGACGGCACATGGATTTCTTTTTTTAAACTTACCAAAAATCACTAGGGTAATTTTTTTTGTAAATGTGGCCATAAGCGTCGCTTAAGCGACGGCTAGTCTCATAAGCGTCTCTTAAGCGACGGATAATCTCATAAGTGTTGCTTAAGTGATGGTGCTTCAAATTGGTCAATCATTTAAATAAATACACTTAATTGGTCAATTATTTAGCATGGAAAAAGAAGGTGATAAGCGTCGCTTAAGCGACGGATCCTTTAATTGGTAAGCTTGGAATCCAATAAATTCTTTACAATGTCCACTGCATTTGGGCACTTAAAAAAGTATCAATATGCTTACCCTCATGCTCCTTTGTCCTGGTTGTTATCCGAAGGTCATTGGATAGCCTTAGCACGTTTTTTCCATTTCCCACGCAGCAAGAACCTCCATCAAATGCCGACAAGTCCATGAGCATCCTCAATCAAACGTGCCCAGCTTGTCTGAACTTGATATAATGGGAAATGTTAGTCTAAAATAGGAAAACCTTCAAGGGATTCAAAGACACACTGCTGTGGATGATCTCCAAATCAAGGTACAAATGTTTCAAGTCCCAATTCATTTGGATTCCTATAAAAAATTAAATTTCCATTTTGCCCACAATTGCAAATGTATAGTTGTACACGGTAGGCCATCTGTACATATTTATAATAGCACCCCCAATCCAGATCTATCGAAGATCTCAACTGGGTTTATATTTCAATGCCTAAAAACGAAAACCCACCAGTGTGTATTGCAGAAACGGCTTGAAGAATTATCTAGCAATGGCTCGCTGTGATGAGACCATTGAACTTGATGCTTTACATCTCCCAAGTTCTTCATTTGAAGAAGAATCAGGGATACAAAATAGCATTGGAGATCATGGAACAGAGACCCATCTTCTATTTTCCAACAGACTCTCTAAGAGCCCAAACATGGAGCAGCACTTCAACTCTCTGAGTGCATTGGAGATCTTGAGAGAAAGCATCAGAATCCTTCGCTTCAATTCCACAGGATTCCTGGTAATTGCAGCGCTATTCATCTACCCTGTATCTGCAATCCTTCTCTCAAATGCCTTTGTAGAGCAATCAGTGGTTGAAAAACTGTCTTTTAGGTTTAGATTAGTGGCAGAGGCATCTGGGCTGCCTAAGAGCCATCTTACTAAACTCGTGTGCCGAAAATTATCTGAGAGTGTTCTTTCATTGAATTTCTACTTCCCTTTCTTGGTTACCCTTTGGCTATTTGCAAAAGTTGCAATAGTGCATTCCGTGGCTGGATCGTATGCAGGCAAGAAACTTACAATTGCAAAGCTTCTTACCATGATTCGCAGGATCTAGAAACATGTCATACTGACTTATTTCTGTGTATGTATCGCCATTATCAGATGCATTGCTACTTTTCTCCTTCTGCTTTTGATTCTGGTGAATGTGGTGGTTTACACGGGGTTTTGTTCAAGCTGTGCTATCTATGTTGTGTTTGGCTTAGGCGTAATTTTTTCTGTGTTGTTTGCACACACTTTGATTATTTGCAATTTATCCAATGTGATCTCCATCTTCGAAGATTGTTGAGGCTTGGCAGGATTGTTTAGATCCATGTATTTAATCAAAGGGAGGACCCAAGTGGGTCTCATGATATTCCTGGGAACATCTATTGGGACTGCTTTTGTGGAGAGCCTCTATGAACATAGAGTGAAGGCTTTGAATTAGGGTGATGTGTATTCCAGGATCTGGGAAGGTCCTCTATTGGTCATCATGTATACTTTTGTGGTGCTTATTGATGCCATGATGATTTGCATCTTCTATTTCACTTGCAAATGTTCAAGCTCGGAAATTTTTGACAGCCATTCTCTGCTGGAACACAGTTCTAGTTTTTCTGGATCAAAGGAGCAAACTAATGGGAATGATATCTCCCCATCAAAGATATTGTTGGGAAGCTAGTGGATCAATTACCCTGTAGAGAGGGTGAAAGTTGTTGCACATTATTTATTACCCTTCTGAACCTCATTGAAGCTACATCTCTGTCACGCAGATATAAGGTATTGTTTCCTCTAGATTTTTATTTGGATGTAGCTGTCATATTAGATGCTGGCATGACTTTCATTTAAAATTCATACTGTAGCCATATTATTTACCTTGTTATTGAATTGATGATCGAACAATCTTATGTTATCTAGTCCACACCATGTATCATGTGTTTGCCAGCCATAACCTCGATATTCTTCCCTCCAATTTTGTAGTGCTATTTGCTACCAACATCGATTATGCAGAGACATCTATTCTATTAATTAATAATCATTCATATCCCTGTATCATTGTTATTACAAATAGAGGGAGACAGAGAAAACAAGTTCATTTGATCTTTTACTTTTCTAGTTTGTGAGTTGCCACTGTATTCTAAAATGCAAAATGACCTCAGTGATATTTTGAAAGTATTAATACTGTCTGTGCAAGTTTATGTAGATCTGTATTTGAATGAATTCATTGTTGGACTCTTTGAATATCCAGGGCATTGAGGTTGAATTGCTACCTGCTTTCATCTCTGAAGAAACTATGGAAATTTTTTAAAAGTCCTTGAGAAGCTTGGAATGATCTCTTGATTGTCTTTTTGGCTTCTAAAGCTTGTCAAGAATATTATTCTTTGCTGAAGAGTAAGTGAATTGTTTGAATCAACATAAATGGAACCTACTCTTCAGGACATTGTTAACTTCACACAATCATATATCATGATGTATGATTTCTGAAGGGAAACTCGTTCTTTCTTTCTTTTACATCTAAATCATGTTGTTATCATTAGCCCTTTTTGGCCTAGGAAAATTACTTGCATCACTTAGCTGATTTTGTGAGTACCAATTAAACAAGCATATTGGATTATATTTTCTCAAACAATACTCCTTTTCTCTTGTTTGAGTATGTTATTGCACTTTCATTAATCCCATATATCACCAAGAATCAGATTAGTGCAAATAATAAAAGAAGAAAAGATTGTTGGATGATTTGTTTCCTCTAAATTGTGTATGTAAAGGAAATGGTTACTTTGAAGACATCCTAAAATAATGTAACTTCTTAGCTCCCTTTGGAAGTTTCAATACATATATTATATTAGAGGTTGGATGTTGATTTGGTTGGCTCACTGCTGCAGTATGGTCTTTTAGCTGAGATATTTCTTATTGATTACGTTGTAGACTTTTACTAATCAAGAGTGTGTAGTTCTTCCTTGTGAGACAACAGTCAATGAATAAACAAGTAAAAGTTAATCTAGTGACTCTAGGATGGAAAAGTAACAAATATAAACCAGGTACGCATTTGGAAGATGGACCAGAGGCTGCAAGATGTTTACTGGGGGTGTAAACAGATAACCTAATATAGATCCTACTTTGCAAAAAAAGTTTCAAGTAACCTATTTGGGACACAGTCATGGCTATCCTTCACAATATTGCAGCCTCACTGCCATATCTAGAATGGGCAATAGAAATATACTTTTGAGATATTGGAGACAAGAGACATGAGATGAGACTTTCTCAAGGATGCTATCCTTCACAATATTGCAGCCTCACTTCCATATCTAGAATGGGCAATAGAAATTATAATTTCGAGATATTGGAGACAGGAGACATGAGATGAGACTTTCTAAGTAGTTGAGAACATTACAGGAAAGAAGAGATACCAGAAATTACACTTGCAAGCACGATAAGAGTTATTGCTTGAAGTTCATTGAAGCAGTGACAAATAATATTTCCAGGGCATTTCTCTCACCATTGGAAGTTGATCATGCTTACATTTTCCAGACGAAATTGATTTATGAAGTTACCATTTTCTGTATTGGAAAACCCCCTGAGTTCCTGGTTTGTGGTTGTAAAATTGCTTTCCAGACTCCTTTCCCTAGCGAATAGTTTCCACAAATTTGTTCTTTCTGAAAACTAAATTTCGATACTGCAATTTTCAATTACCGTATTTAATTTCTCAATGAATCTCGTCCTATAATTTGTCCCTATAACGAGAAATTTCTTGAAATTCTGAGACTAATCCAAACTTGAAAATCATTTGTTCTGATTCTTAAAACAAAATCATCAACAAAATTTGGCTGGTAGCCTAGTACTGCCATTTGTTCTACATTATGGCTGCTAGACCAGTAATGATCATTTGGAAGAAAAGGAACATGAGAGTGCTTGACGGAATTTTTATGTTGACTTACATCTGTACATATATAATATAAGGATATAGGGAATGCAATATACTTGTTTTGGTGTCTATGCCCCACTAATGAGTTCTAATAGGACCTGCTTCTAGCCTAAAGTGTTAGATATGTCTTGAATGAGGAGAACTTCCCTCTCCATAATATACTATGTGCAAGAGATTTTAAAAGTATATAAACGAGAGAGATATAGAAAAACGTAGAAGAGGGAGGGAAGTAGCGAGATAGGAAGGCTCCAACTTTTCAAGGGAGTGTTAGCACTCGAGTAACCTAGATGGTAGGGAGACCAAAGTCTATACTTAGAACAGTTGCAGGTAGGGAGGGATTTTGCAACAGTTCAACTAGAAAGATTCCCATTTATAGAACATTATTTTTGTCCTTAGAGAGAGGCCTGTAAGCTGAAATGCCAACCCATTGAGAAGATGGACTTCCAGGCAATCGCAGAAGTTGTGCACACAGCTCCATAGGACCAAGAGACACAGTAAGTGGAGAGTTCGACTTCAAACTAGAGAGGCAGACAAAGAAACCACTGCCATCAAGCAACTCCTTCCAGTGATGTAGTCCAGCGGGCCTTAATTGACCATCTTGATCACCCTTAAGAACACTTGATACTTTGCTAATAGATGTCGCATCAGGATTCAAATGCCCAATCAAAGTTGAACCATTGGTTAATTGTTCCTGAAATGATGACCTTCACATTCATTACTGCTATATGCTGTAAATTAGGTTTATTATAAACACCCCCTTCATTTAAATGCTTGAAGAGAGAGAGGTCATTACTTACCTCAGAATTCCTCGAATTTCTTTGTCAACCAGACTCATGAGTATTGATGGCTAGCATATTTTCACGCAAGGGGTTGAGAAAAATTTAAAATGATTGGCCAACTTGTCTTTTGAATCTATAGGCCACGTTGCTAAGCTCAAGTCAACTCCTCTGTAACTCCCAACCTATATATGGTGGTGGATTTGTAATACTCGACAGTCTTGCATCATATTCTCTGGATGTAATAGAAATGAGTAGAATGAGAATAGACAGGAAATAATCCATGCAATGATTTATATGTTGCATACAAATAAATTTTATGTTCTGGATAGGTTTCTAGCTTACGAGTATTTGACTTTGGATAGACTGCATAGGCTCTGGTTCAATTCATATGCTATGTTTTAGACTACTTCCATTAGTTTCCAACGTCCTAGAGCTATGAGCAATTTTGCAGGCATTGGCCAATGGCTATAAGGACTATAGAAATAACATTAGGAGTGAAACTGTGATTGATCAGGCTGGAAAATTTGCATAGTTAAAAACAATTATGGGTGTAGACATAGTGATTTGCCAAAAAGTGTGGGTGAATATAGTAATTTGGTAATTTACCAAAACATGGGGGGATTTCCCATGGCCATTTACGACCTCCCAGCTCAATACCATGGTCTCTTTAAAAATTTTAGGGTGTTTTGTTCAAAACTTACGTTACACAGGCAAACCCTGTGACATAGATGGTACCCAAGCTCACCAATATTGTCTATGGTAACCTGGCAACAAGGTAGTCTAGTTTCATCTAAAGAAAGAAATTATTTCAGATTGGATATTTCATCAATTTATCCTTGGCGTTATAATTGGATATTTCATCAATTCCCCCTTAGCATTACCACGGGAGAGATTGTGAATACCAGCATCACTGCAGTTAAGGGTTTCTTGAGGTCCATGTCTCTTGTAACAATATTTTCGACAAATGGTGAATTTTGGCAATAGAGAGCTCCCTATATATTCATAGGACTCCTGTGAATTGACACGAATGTTCTCCTGTGAGCAATGTCTAGGTTGTTTAATACCTATACAAGCTGGAGAATCACTGAAACATGTCAATTATCCCACCATCATTCAATTTACATTTTTTGTCATGATTTCCTTCCCTGCAGTTCCTGTCATACCCTGTGTTGATAGATACTCTTACATCAAAATCTGATAACAACAATCAGGTGGTGATTACAAGATAAGACCTTATCTGCAACTTAATGTATATCACCATTAGGCTTATTAACTAAATCAGCAGTTGGTCATTCCAGAGAAAGACTTATTTAACCCAGTCCAAGCAAGAATCTTGTAATAAGTTTACAAGATTCACAATCTAAGAATTTTAAGAATATAATTCCAGTCAAAGAAAACAGTGAACTACCTACTCACAAGCTCTTTAAAAAAACATGAGCTATGAGTTTGCTAGAATATTAAGGATAGAGGTTCCCAAATACCACTTGACATATATTAACATCAAATATAGGCACATCCTCTTTATAATTAGATGATGAGAGACTGCTGTCAATGAGGAGGCTTTATTAATTTGAAGTCTTGAATTGCCAAGCTACGAACATATGCCTTAACAACCATATAACTAGACTGCTGAAGGTATTGTTACATGGAAATTATACAATTACGATTCTATTTTTTCATCACCCCTACAGATTGGTATCAGTCTTTAGTTCCATGTCCTATTGAGCTTTATTTTGGCCATTAGTTGGATATTAAAAAATTATACTATCCTATCTTATGACATTTCCAGTCAATGGTGGCCTGTAG